>JAUMHB010011112.1:0-14836 GCA_032359685.1 Pittosporum tobira
AGAGGAAAGGAAGAAAAAATACCCAACGCTAAAGAGGGATTTGCCATCCACATTCAGGTTGCTATCAAGAATAGCCTAGAACTTCATTTGACATGCCAAAGAACACCACAAATAGAGCACATACACACAGATCAGACACAAAGACGGTTCCTTTCAACAACTACAACACATAAAATACACCTTGAAAATACCCCATCTGATCTGATCTTCCTTGCTACAAGAATGAGATGAAAATGCTGAAAAGACGCTAACAAAAATGACACAGATAACACTGAACTTCAAGTTGACAAAACAAACCACCGAGCCGGACACAACAACTTGGAAATACAAACAATTATTAGGTTAACTGCTTTAAGATTGGTTTTTGTTGTGCTTTGACTGCTTTCCATGCCTGTCTTTTATCTTTTCAACCTTCCCAGTTTCAAGCTTTTGCCTGCTCACAGATCCTTCTTGAGCGCTGCACATCTGAGACTTCATATTGAAACCCAACTTCTTTGACACACTTCCCCAGGTGCTACTGCTTTTAACCTTGCCCAATTTTTCAATCTCCTGCCGCATATTTGAACACTCTTGCTCAAGCTCAGAAACCCGCATCCGCATGCTGTCCATTCCCACCTTCAGAACTTGATTTTCTCTCATAGCTGTATTCCAACCTCCCTCAGTGGAACCCACCAAGCCACTTCTCAACTGCCGGGAGGCATCAAGGTTGTCAGAGACTAGGAAGCAGCCAGCAATGGAAGTCCGAAGTTGGAGTTGCTCAAAGAAGAGGACCTGCACTATGATTCTTAGCGGCAGTCTCTCGTTTTGGGCCGCGTGGGTGCAAGCTTCCAAGGAGAGTTTCTGGCAGTCCATCAGCCGGCATAATTCTTCTCTCTCGGGGTCCGCCAACCATGGGTGAGACTGCAGATTGTAAACAACAGGGAGGTTTATAAGCCTGAAAGTAACAAAGATAGTACACCCCTAACCAAGGACAAATTTGCATTTCTGCAGTGATTAAATAGAACTTCTCAAAGGACTGATTAGCCCTTAAGTTACAATCCCTCCGTTCCGCAAAAAGGAGTCCCATTTGTCGATTTATTCTTTTTGTTCCACAAAAAAAGTCTCTGTTTATTGTTTGCAGCACATAATTACACAATGTCCTCAACCCTACAATCACAGTTTCATAATCATGAAGGCATTACAAGACCAACCAATTGTTAAGTACAGGGATAGATATGGAAGGAAAGTATATCTTTAATATTCATAAATTCTGTTATGGGACACCATTTGTGGACTGAAGGGAGTATACTGTTCAAACAACCGCCCAGAATGTCTAAAGTTGAAACTTGTCATAAATGCCTGAGAAAACCTATTTTCTGTTATACAAAAGGTCCAAATAGCATGATACCTATAATTAGGTTTGGTATTAAAAGCAATCCTGCAGTATATATTCGGCAAACGTGCAGAGCACACAGTTTCAATTGAGCCCAATTTGGTCAACTGGGCCACACCACAACCTAGTAAACACTATATAAAGTGCAGATAAGCCATATTTCTAGTCTAGAAAAGGTTGGCTTCCAGTCAAAACTCAAGTTAAAGTTCATACCAAAAATTATACCAACTCACCAAGATATGGATCATGAAATACTCCCTCCATCCCACAAAAAGAGTCCCATTTGACAAATTTGCTAGGATTAAGGACAATTTTCTTTCCATAATATGCCCCACTCTTTATGGAACAGAGCAAGTACTTTTTCAAAATTATAAGCTACCTGAGTTAACGATTTGAAGTCATATACCTGAATTAAGGATATGAAGTCATATAAGTGAATCTACCTTCAGATAAATGTCGATTGCACGATAAAGACCATCATCTAAGGGCCTGGCATATTCCGGAACTGCAGCAGCAAGAGATTGAAACTTGGGAAGTTTTAAATTAACATCGGAGGCAACCTCAGCGAGGTACCCATCAATTAGCTTGGCCACCATCGTGATTGGCGTCAATGACGGGGACCCTATCAACTGGCCATCATCCATCGAACAAGGGGAGGCCCCACCTGTCACCTGATCCAGGGCCAAAAAGTGCTCAAGTATTCTCTGCACACACTCAACATTATAAAGAGTCTCCATGGTATAAGAGAAATTGGGAAGCAAGAGATCTTCGAGCGTAGCCTGGTCGAGCTGCATCCCAATTCTTCTTTCCAAGTTTGATATGCAAGTGAGGCCCGCACGAAGAATCATGGCCGTCCGAAGTAGGCCAAATAGGATTTTGGTCGAGATCAATCCCTTCTGCATGGGAAGTAATTGAACAAGCTCTTCAAGTAATAGCTTCTGATCTTCTTCGGGTATTTGACCTCCGGACCCTGCTGATGGAAGACGGTTACTAGACTCGCCGGAGCTTTGACGCCGATTGAGACCCGGCAAGTACTTCTTCGCGTAGGAAGTGAGGGATCCGGCTATTATCTCATGCTTTATCCCACGAGACTCCATAGCCGAAATCAGCCTCTTGTAAAGAGGTAAACTCAAACTCGATATATCTTCGTACCACCAATCTGAACTTACATTTTTCAGCCTAGCCCCTGTACTTATCCCGTTCCACAAGACACTTCCACCAGGACTCTGCATGGGCCCGCTACGTTCGACAACGGGCCACCCAAACAGCTTTGGGTCGGTACTTGCCTTCACAGCCAATGACTCAATGCATCGCTTGGTGATATTGAGTTCTTCAGCATAGGGGAGAACATCATCACAGCTTTGGAGTGCTTTTACGGAGTCTTTCCAATTTCGGAGGACTACTTGATTCAAAAATATTTCAGTCTGTGAAATTAGATTGCCCTCCCCGTACTCTTCGGTCATTTCGAGATGCTCAGCAGCGCATCTGAGATGTACAACATTTGCAGCGGTAAGTTCAAGTTTCACTCCATAACAGAACTTAGCAACAAGTTCGAATGTTTTAGCTCCGCCAGGGATGTTGGCGAGGTTAATGATGCAGCCATCTTCTTCTCTAGAAGCTTCGGCAATCAATTTTTCCATCACCCCACTTCTGGAAAGCAAGGGAAACTGCATTGAATGAAGAAAATAATAATAAATAAATAAATAAATTATTAAAGGTTATAGTTCATGAACCCATCTCAGTGACAAATATAAGAAACTAGACAGCAAGAAGCTACTTTTGTTTATCTTTGCTATGTGTATGGTAGCAAGAACTTCTTCTATTAAAAGAAGTCATAAAGTTATCAAATGAAAGATTACCTTGTGGAGATGGAAGGACATATCCCCAACTTCGACAGTAATATCACTTGGAAGTCCAGATGTGTAGAACCTACAATTATTTTAACAAATCAATGTTTAATATTACAAATTGATGAGTCAAAATCAAAAAATCAAAGATTGAACCCAAAAAAAGAAGTCAAAATCAAAGAGAGTAAAACACTAGAGTGATGATCATTGAGCTTCACTCCCCAGCCTTGCTATTCATAAATTTATGTCGAAAGAAAGAAAACCACCTACTAACCGAAGTAAATTAGTCTGACGACTACACAACCAAACGACAGCAAACACTAAGAATTGCACGAAGCCAACAATCAAGAAATATGTGTGAGAGAGAAACAGAATATGAACAGAACAATGATTCAACAAGGCCGAGTTAAAGAGATCAGAAAACATACCAGGCTTGTCCTTGTCTTTGAAATGCATCCGTTTTCGATCCCAGCTTCATACAAGCCATTATTTCACTCTGCAGTGACAATGAACACTCAACAACAAACTAGTATGTCCCTGAATCAAAGTCAACACTTCTGTGCCTCCAAACTCTAACTCCCAAGCCAAAAATCCAACCCCCCAAAAGCACCTTCCACTTAAACCCAAAATTGCAGAACTCCACTTCACCAGACCTCAAATTTTAGGGCAAAATTTCCTTCAATCCACCAATATGTTCTACAAAACCATAAAAGTTCAACTCTTTTTCGAGAACCCACTCCAAATAATAGACTTCCCTAATCAGACACAGAATTTAGGTCAACCTCTCTCCAAACAGTCCTTTTAAAAATTTTAAATTAAAAAAAGCCACTAGCTCTGTCTCTAACCACCACAAGATTCCAAATTTCAACCCTACTGGCATACCCATTAGAGAAATTTACAACATAAAGTGAAGAAACAAACACTGTCCCTCCTCCAATTTTTCATTATAGTGTCTGCAAAAATGGAAGAAGGGGGAAGACCCAACTGTTAAAAAGGCTTAGAAAGCTCAAAAGCATGTGTAAATTAATGGCAGCTCTGGAAACTACCCCCTACCAGGCGCTCATACAAGTGGTGGGGCCCAGTGGCTTAGAACATACTCATTGCTCTTTAGAACTGAGTTTCAGAGCCTCTCTTTTTAACAATTCTGTAATCCAATTATGTCCAATGAGTAATACGGAGTACCGTATTTATGTAGAACTTATCGTTTTTAATTGGTGGGCGACCTTTAAAGTACCTTGTACGTGTTTGTCCAGGAAGACCATGTGGATACCGGCCGTGGCTTAATTGAGTTAATTCGCATGAATTTTCTGTCTTAAATGTTTTTATTTTTTCAATTCCCAAATTAATGGTCTAATTTTAATTTTTTCTTTATTAAAATTTTAGAATGAAAAAGTAACTATAATTTATCAAAATTGATTTAAAACTAATGCTGAATGAAAATAATTAATTTAACTAAAAATAATTTAAAATAAACAATTATTTTGAAACAAAATGTGTAATTACCATTAAAAGTAAGGCCAAAATAAATAAAATCAAACCAATTTGTTATGGATGATTGATGTGCCACTAGAGTTTTGAGTTCCTCAGTCTAGAATTCATAATGTTACAAAATACTTCTCTTGTTCCAAATTAATTGTTTAGTTTTAATTTTTTTTTTTTACCTAAATTTAATTTTTTTAGATTTATCTTTCCACGTTTTTCTAAGTTATAAATATAGTAAATATGATTCTAAAAGATACATATAATTTATAACAAATTATTTCTTTTAAATTTAAATAATGTATCTATATCAAAAATAATTTATCTTAAATTATTTAATATAAAAATTAATAAAATAACTTTTATCTTCTAAAAGTAATTTTGTCTTTACTTAACCAAACAATTTTAATTCAAGTATTTTCATTAAAAACTCTACTATTAAAATTACTTCACTGTAGCACAATGCATCATGTCATATGGTAATTCTCATGAACTAGCGATGTTATTATAAAAATTAAAACAAAAATATTGTAATCTTAATTATCTATGTCAAAAGGAAATTGGAGAGTTTTTTTTTCTTGGTCAAGTATCTAATGAATGAAATGAGAATATAATATAAAGTTAATCGTAGTAGAATGATGACATCCTATCATTTTTCATTCATATGGGATGGTAAAATAAAACTAGAACGCCCTTGTTGACGATCGTTAATATGAAAATTTATATTATGAATTCAAGTATATGTGCGCTTGTTTATTTTACTATCAAAAATTTAAATGATAAGTCTTTGTTTTGTTATTAAATTTATTAAAATGATGTAATTTTGTTATATAATTTTAATAAAATTATAATATATAATACATATAATTTGTTAGACTTAATAGTTTTGTTAATTTAAAGAAATAGTCTTAGAAAGGCAGGAGGCAGAGCGAGTAATGATTTTGCTTCCGGTTCGGGCAAAGGATTTGGAGACAAGGAGTGACATCGGAGTTAGCGCGCCATGAATGGCGCCGAACACCACTATCAGGCTGTTCCGGCGTGGGACGTGAAATGCTCAACCCCCTCGAAACCGATGCCTGGCTTGCTTAACCCAGCCGATTCTAAAGCTGACATTTACATCTTTTTAGCCAGCCATAATAATTACGGGTCCCTCCCCTTCAATACAATATTCTGTAAATATTTTTAAATTAAATAATATTATTATTTTATTTTAAAATATTTCATTTATTCATCTTTATTTTTTTTTTCTTTTAGAAGAAAAGATTGATTTCTATTTAAATATCATTTGTACATTCTAAAGTATAATTTTTAAAATTTATTTCTTTTTCATCTTCTCAATAAATTTTCTTTTATTATTTTTTATTTCTTCACAAGGGCACTGCTGATATTTTATAAACATTTTACTTAATTTAATTGAGTAATAGTTGATTTTTTTTTTAATCTATGAAAGTAATAGTTGTATCTACCTTCTTTTCTTTTTTTTCTTTTTTTTTTTAACAATTGAGACTTAATTAAACAATTGATTTTTTCATTACTTTGGGTACTTGGAAATAAAATTGATAATGATGCTTGGTAATAAACCATGCGTACATTTTTGCATGAAAATATCCAAACTGAGAAAGGTTGACAAGGTCAACACTTCATGTTAATTAATTAAGGTTAATTAATGAAGATTTATACTTTAATCAGCTACGGACCCCGCAAAAGAAACAAAAATCTTTTAAAGAGAACAAAGTATGTCATCTGAAGAAAAGACAGAAAAGAATACTATAACAACAAGAAAAGAATGTTAAAAAAGAAGCAAGTGTGAGATAACATGCTTCAGAAAAGGAAATCACTATTTTCATGTATTATTTTATTATTTATATACATATGATTCACATTTTTATTATTTATAATAAATAATTTTTCCTCCGTCTCAAAAGAAAAAGTCTAAGATATTCAATTTTTTGTACCAAAAAAAAAAAAAAAAAAAATCCAAAATGAGTAGTTATAAGACAAAATGTCTATTATATCCCTGCATTAGTATTATAGTACTTCAATTACTCTCCTAACCTACCATACGTATCTTTCTCTCTCTCACACACAAACATAACTCTGTCTTTGCCGCTGTTTCTCTCTCTATAGATCTGAGTTTTCCCTCCCTTTCTCTCTCACGATTGACTCAAATTTTATATACTCTGTATTAAAATAAATTATTTTTTTTTTTACGTGTGAATGTGTTTAAATAAAAGAAGAATTACGTAATGAACGTGTTATTTTGAAACTCTATTTAACAACAAAAAAGGGGGCAAAACAAGTTGAAATTTGAAATTTTAATAAAAGATTCAATTGCTTAATTTCCAAAATCAAATCCTAAATTTTAAAAATTTGTTAATTGCCTAAACACTGGGAGTTGCAATTACCTCCTAAATGATTTACTACTACTAACAAGCAGTAATATTTACAAATTCGAACTCTTTTATAACAGCAAAGTGAGATTGAATTTATTTTCTCAAATTGCTTAACACCAAAATTGGATTGGTACTGGGACTCTATTTTTTTAATTTTTTTTTTAATTTTAATTTCGTCATGTTATTGTTCCCTCCAACTTTTCTGGTTTTTTTTTTTTTTGTTGGACTGTTTATGCAGAAACGGGAGTGATTCACCTTGTTCCCTCCATAAATCAATTTTTGTTTTTCCATTTTAAAAATATACCATCTTCCCTCCAAATTTTGTGAAAGTTGTAAGAGGGCACGTGGGAAGTATTGAAGGGTAATAATGTCAAATAAACATTCTCTCTCTCAAAAAAATAAATTTTCTTAATTTACAAATTTTTAGTGTTTTTATTATTGTTTTTAGGACGAATAGAGTATTATATAAAATATTTAACACGTGTATAAAATAACAACAAAAAATGTTAAAATAACAACTTCATTCGAAAAAATTGTGAAAAATTGTGTGATCGAGCTTGTGGGCCTCTTCATGATAATAAGATCTTTAGCTTTCTGGATTGCCCTGCTAAGATTATACTCCAGGCCCAAGGACCTTTTAAGACCTGACAACTTTGATATCACAACCCAAAAAACACTCCTTGGGCTTATATAATATTGAAATGTATTGGACTTGTACATGTGTTTTTTAATTTGGTCCTATCGATTTTTACCAAATTTCTTTATGCACATTTTTTGGGTTGCTGTATAGGCTGAATTGGACTTTGCTCCCTCTAGTTTTCTCATAGACTGAGACATATTATGGGTCTATTTGTTTTAACTTATTGAGATAGATTATAATTTATTTTTAAAAATTAATTATTTTAAAATTAGTTATTTTTATTAATTTAAAAAAAATTATAGATTAAGTATAACTTATACTATCAACTTATTTGAAAAAGTTGGTTAATAGGTGTTTTTTTTCAGCTTATAGTTTATTTTAGCTATAAAATAAACTTTAAGTTATTTTGAAATAAACTACATCTAAAATTTATTCATTAAGTGTGAAACTGCATTTATACTTGCACTTCACTCTTCTAAAATTCTTTCTAATATTTTGCTAAATACTTTTAAGTGAAGTCTTAATAAATTAATTATTTTTTAAATAATTATCAAAAATATCAATTATACTAACAACACTAGGCCTTTTATTCATTGAGTAAGTCGTCTTACGAGTTTTAAAATACTAATAAAAATACCAATTTCTACTATTAAATATTGGGCAAAATGCAAGGATTACTTTCATTTGCTCCGAAATGCTACAAATTAACGTCATCAGTTATGAATAAACGGTCGGCAGTTCTCACCTGAAGCACTTGGTGCATGTGCCAAATTATTTTATTAATCTTTTAAAGTTTAAGTACAAGTTTAAATTAATTAAAACTTGGAAGCGCAATCTGCCAAAATTGTGGGGCTATATTAGTGTAATTTCAAACTTCGAAGGAAAAAAATGACATTTACGCAACTTGATGGGTATTGGAAAATATTAATTCATTCTAAGACGCCATTCTGCCATTACCTTAATCTGTGCTAACGTGCACAAACTCACCCTTTCTAACGTACGCACGACACTTGTCCTAAATTAGCAAAATTTGCCAGCTCAGGAGCCAACTTTGTTGGTTGAGTGGTGCCTACTGCCTGGTAGACTGGTCCTCACTGGTCCTCCAGTCAATTACCTACTGGATTAAGTTATTTTTCACTTTTCTTGCTAGAATGCGCCTTCACAGTGGTGCTTTGGATGCTTCTCATGCTATTGTCTCCGGTTTTGAGCGTACTCCTCCACTCCCTCACCTTCTCTCTGCATCTCTCTCTCCCCCTTTTACCATAGCATGAATGGAGAAGACGACATCAGAGTATGATTTCTTTGGAACTTTGTTGAATATTTATTTTATTAATTTGTAATTTAATTTTCTTGAACTGTTCTTTTCTCTGCACTGCATTACACAAACACAAACCCCAATACGTATATATAGCATTTCCAGTCCTTGCAGCAGTGATCTAATTCTGACATTTTCCAAATCCTTACCAATTTCCCTTTGTCCTTTCCTAATTTTTTTAAAAGAAAAAAGGAAAAAAAGACGTACCTTTGAAAGACCTTTTGGCCGGTTTAAAGGGAAACATCAGAGCTTTAAGGAGGCCCCCATTTGGAATCTTATTTAGCTGAAACATATTTTTAGAAATGAATTGGATTTGTTTGGTCACACAATGGAGATTTGGTAAGTGGGTGTTCTTGTTTAGTGTTTTTCTTGGTCAGCAAAATTCACGAGGCTGGTAGACAGTGAATTGGAACTGAAAAAGTTAGCGTTTTGGTTTTGGGGCTGAAGATCATTTTAACTTTCCTAAATTTGGGAAATTAGGGAAAGACCCTGAAATGGTGTGTGAGCAGATTTTTAAGCTAGGAACACTTGTTTATTTATTTTTGTTTTTTTTTGTTTATATTTCAGCCTTTAGGAATGCAGATAAGCAGTGCATCTTGTGAGATTTTTCTTAATAATCAGTGGATATTTGCAGGTTTTGTGTTTTGATCATTACTTTTGAAGATCATTTTGACCTGGCATGAAATTGGGCAAATAAAGTTCAAGATAGGATTGTTACATGAAAATTGTTTGACAAACCTTTGTTTGGTTGTCTTATGCAGATTGGTTAATTTTTAACTAAGAAATGCTATAAACTGGTTTTGGTCTCATTGATATGTCTAGAAATCAAGCGAAGTACGAAACCAAGGGTCTGTAATCACAATGAATTTAGGTAAGGAATGTTCTGTGATATTTGGATCTTTGCTAGATGAAGATTCAATAAATTGAGCCTGTATGTTTGGTACTTCTTTCATATACAAAGTGAGAGTAGATAATAGAGAGAGCAGAAACAGTATTCAATATTGTAAAATGGGTTGTGCTGCTTCGCGGATTGATAAAGAAGAAAGGGTGCGTATCTGCAAGGAGAGGGTGAGGTTAATAAAACAAATAGTGAGGTTTAGAGGAGATTTTGCCAAGGCCCAGTTAGAGTATTTGACAGCGCTTAAAAATACTGGCGTAACCCTTCGCCAGTTCACTGAGTCAGAATCCCTGGAACTTGAGGATAACCTGTTTGGCCCAGAAATACCTCCCTCTCCTCCTCCCCCTTTGCCGCCTTCACCTCCACCACCACCTACTTTTAGCCCAGATTCGAGAAAGTTCAAAAATAATCCTAAGATTGAAGCTGCCCAAGAAGAAATTATAGAAGTTGATATGGATAATAATAGTTGTACTCCTCCACCACCTCCAGTTCCAAGTTCATCATGGGATTTTTGGGATCCGTTTGGCAATACTTCTCCTCCTCAATATAAGGAGAGGAGTGAAACGGTGAATCAGGTTGAGGAGGAAAACTGGGCCGAGGCTAATAGTGAATTTGAGGAAGAAAATCCAGAAGACGAAATTGTCAGTAATGATAATGTTGAGAATCTTCCTCCCAAGAAGCGCCAGCCTGTTGAATTGCTCGATGATTATTCATCAATGATGAGCTGGCATACTAAAGACACTGCCGATATGGCCATGGTAGTGTGGGGACGGAAGAGGACCTTAGCCAGCATTGTTAAGGAACTAGACGATTACTTCCTTAAAGCATCAGCTGGCAGGAAAAATGTCGGTGTTCTATTGGACCTTACTGTGGCGGACACTGTCTTTTGTCAGAACAACAAAGAAAACAAGAGTAAGAATACTTTTTCTTTTTACTTATTCATTAGAAACCAAAAGAAAAAAAATAAACTTTTCTTGATCTGGATGTTTCTTTGTTTTTTTATCACGCTTAAGGTTTAATAGATAAATTATAACAACAAAATTAACTGGTCCGTGCACAGGGAAGAGGTCGCATTCTGCAAAGGTCTTTGGTGCACTGGCATGGAGTTGGTCTTCCAAGTCACTTCATCATACAAGAGATGCCGTAGAGTTCACTAGCCCTAGTGAAGCCTGCAAGCCTGGAGCTCATTGCATTACCCTCAGAAAGTTATATGATGAGGAACATTGGCTCTACAAAGAAGTAAAGGTAATGGCTTTTTATGGCATGTAGAGTTACAACGTGCATATTTTTTGCAATTTATATTTTTGTTTCATAGAAAAGATCAAGTCTTCTCATAGTGATGTAAGCCTGAGGATATTGGTAGGCCTGGTGGCTGACAAATTTGAAAACAAGGATCGGCATATTGTTGTAAATGAGGACAAAAGCGTTCAATATGGTGATCAGGAAAAGTTTCATATATTTGTTACTTTAGATATTTTAATGCCTCTAAATGACAAATTTGTTAAATATGGTTATCAAGAGACGGGTCACACTGGTGATTTATGTATAAGTCATGGAAAACTTGAGGACATTGTCTTATTTTATGCTATCAGCCATCAAAATAGAACCCTGAGATGGCATAGGAAATTTTGGGCACAATTGCAATAGTGCGGGATCTAATGAGGATAGGAAATGGATCACCCACACCACACCCTCTTTTGCAAATTTTTTTGTCTTTATATTGTAATTTTAATTTTGTTCATCTTTTATCTTTGTTGAGATTTGTTTTTATAATCACATTGTAGGAGGAAGAGATTACCAAATTAGAGCATGAAAGAAAATCCTTACAATTGCAAAAACAACAAAATGAAGATCATGACCGGACAAAGACTGAGAAAACTCAATCAATTGTTGAGAGTTTGCAGTCTGACATCATACGTCTGCGGCAGTCGATCAGACAGTCTTGTTCAACTATCTTGTTGCTTTTAACTGGGGAGCTACATCCACAGCTGTCTGCGTTAGTATCTGGGTAAAATTGTCATTTATTAATTTTTTCTATTAATCGTCTATGTCGTGATTGTATTGCATGGCTGAAATTGGTTCTTGAGATTTTACACTTTGGTTTGGGGCACAAGATTTGTGTACTTCCTCTGTTCCATGAAAAGAGTCTCATTTATCACGAAGTTCTGTTCCACAAAGGGAGTTCCTTTGTTATGGATGATATTATAAAATGAAACAATGTTCTCGAATTGTAATTACATTATCGTTACCACCACCACCACTAAGCTAACTATTCATTACTTTAGGGATGAACGTGGAATGAAACTTTATCCTTATTATGAGGAAATTCTACAAACTGGACCCTCTTTGTGGAATGGAAGGAGTACTATGTATAATCTACTGAAGACTCGCCATACTACTTTATTTATTCATTGTCTTAGAAAATTAATTTTCAGGTTGATGTGTATGTGGAAGAAAATGTACGAGTGCCATCAAGTTCAGAACCATATTTCTCAGCAGGTGAATCATCTCACAAATCACCGATGCGTCGACCCAACTACCGATTACCACAGGCAGGCGGCAGCTCAGCTGAAAAATGAGGTCACTTCCTGGTATAACAGCTTCTGCAAGCTCATGAAATCTCAACGAGAATACGTGAGAGCCCTATCCAGGTGGAGCGAGCTCACTGGTTGCCTTTTGGATAATTTTGGTCATACTGGAAGCTTATCTGCAGTTCATACACTTTGTGAAGAATGGCAGCTTGCCCTTGACAGGTTACCTGACAAGGTACTTATTACTCCCTCGGTCTATAAAAAGAGTCCCTTTTGCAAAATTTGTGTATATTTGGGTTAGATTTTCTTTCCATGTTCACCACTAAATAATGAAGGTTTAGTCTACTGGTGGCGTTGTGATAATGCAATTGTGACGATAAACTTCAGGATATTGTGTTATTTTATATATTTTTAATCAAAACGGAACTCCTTTTATGGAACAAAATTTTTTGACAACTGGGACTTTTTGCGGAAGGGAGTATTTTCTTCCAACTCATGCAGAATGATAAACAATTTGTTTATATATATATGATTTCCCTATTTTACCACAAAAATAAACTTCAGGACCATTTGCTTCATTATATTAAGTTTTCTGGTTGTGGCTCATTTTTAGGTAGCAGCAGAGGCCATAAAAAGCTTTTTGTCAGCCATCCATTCCATAGTCTTGCAGCAGGAAGAGGAACTTAGCCTCCTTAAAAGATCTGAAAAGCTTGAAAGAAGATTGCAAAGGGATCTAAACTCTTTGGCCGAAATGGAGATGAAATTTGAGGGGAGCCTACCTACCGAATATGCAAATTCCATTTTAAGCCCTAAGCATCCTTTAGCAGTTAAGCGTGTTAAAGTTGAAGTATTGAAGAAGCAAGTAGCTGATGAAAAAGCTAAGTATCTCAACTCTGTCGAAATTACTCGAGCCATGACTCTGAATAACCTGCAAACTAGCCTCCCCAATGTGTTTCGGGCATTAATGGGGTTTTCCAGTGCTTATAGTCGAGAATTTGAGGTCATTCATGGCTGTGTCGCACCTGCAGATCATGTTGATGGATCTTTGAGCCCAATGTCCTGATGTTCGTGGGGAGGTGTCTAAAGCTTTGTTTATGGTCTGTAGTACCATTTAGTTTCCAACTTTGAATCCGAATACTAGTACAATTTATTTCATACATTTTAGGCTTTGTGGCCGATAATTGAGATATATTTACATTAGTTACGTTGCACAAAGATGTTAAGCTCAATCAAATTTGAGGTTCCTTCCAAGTGTAGACTTCAGAAAAAGCTGAGCATGAATCCATTGGCTTATATCTATAACTATTATTAACTATAAGGTAAAAGCTTCACGAGGATCTGAGGACACGAGTCCGATTCTTCTTTCACGAGGAGTCGGTTGGCGGTATTCTACATCACAGTCTACTTCTATGTACTCTTTCCGTCTAAAAAAAAATTATTTTATCACAAAATGACAAAATGATAAGTTAAGACTCATTTTTTTTTAACAGAGGGAGTATTATGCTCTATGTATTCAAACCTTGTACCAACTGATTGGCGGTAGCCCAACTGTTTTGGATAACGGTTATGCGAAGTGTATGGTCCCGTCATGCCAAAAGGATATAATTATCCAAATTCTAATGTCAATTGTTGGCAGCGAAAATAGGTGATTAATTAAATTATTAATCGAAAATAATTGAGTTTTGTCTTTAAACTCTAATAATTGATAGATTTTTTATATAAACAAAAGATAAATGAATTGTTAAGGAGAAAACAAATATATTAAAATAATAATAATAATAATTGTGTCTAACAGTATACATCATAAAAGAGATACTTACAGATATTCAAATAAAAATTAATCTTAATTAGGAAAAGTAAATGACAAACTTTCAAATCTATTTAGGAATAGTAAATAACAAATTGAAATCAAATTCTAATTCAACTACTAATAATCCTATTCTAATCAACTACTAACATAATATTATTGGATTAGCCTAAATAATAAATAAAAAAATATAAAATAAATTAATTTTTCATGAATATTAAAATATGAAGCAATTTGAATTTTGATGGATTTTCTTCATTGCATCAAGATTTTAGGATGAGAGTAAGAAAACTATTTCAGATACATTTGTAGTCACAAAGTTACGAATTTAGTCATCTTAGACTTCATAAGGAAGAATTTCTCATCAAGTCACCCTTTTCGTTACAAAATCTGGAATAACGACTAGTCATTTTTCATTAAAATTGCAAAAATTACAAGCAGTACATAACTATTGGGCACTGGGGGAAGTCACTAGGTGTACAAGCAATTATGCATAAAAGGCTGAAGTAGAGCTAATTTATGAGTGGTGTAATTTTATAACGAAATTGTAGAAT
>JAUMHB010011112.1:14936-49238 GCA_032359685.1 Pittosporum tobira
TGTTAATTTTTGATTACACCTATCCACATTTATGTTATTTTCTCACACATGTAGTGTGATTTTGATTAATTCGAGTCTAGTTATATAATGATCACATATAAGCATGACAAAATGGACGCTCACCAAATGAGCTTTCATTTTCGTCCATCATAAATTGTTTTGGGCAAGAAATTTTATATAAAAATTGTATAAATATGTTAAGGTTAAATGTGTACCAAAATATATAGACGGAATTGGGTGGGTGATGGTTGCCCAATTATGTAATTTGAAAAATTAGGACTTACTTGGAATAAAACTGAAGTGCAGTGTGAGTAGCATAAATAAAAGCTTGTCTATTAATTTGCCCTTTTAAATTTGAATGTACGTATGAAAATTTATAGAGTAAATACGGGTGAACAAGTACATGTTAGTCTCGATCTTCAATTTATATATATATATATATATATATATATATATGAAGCTATAAATATATTTAATATTTATTTATTCTTCACCGTAGATTCTTGGAGTCCACAGGAGGTGGTTAGAAACTTATACACTCCTTTCAACAAAAAATGAATTATCAAGAATCGAGTATAAGCATATGTAATATTGTTCGTGGTATTTATTCAGAGTCAGCAGGTACAGTACTGTTAAGGGTTAAGGAGCAATCACATGCGTATATGTACTGGAGAGACATACCTATGCCACCAAGTAAGAACAATTCAACACAAGCAACTAATGATATATTATCTCTGTTAATTTATTAAAGAAAATAAATTATAACAATCTTTCCTATTTTGTGATGTATTGTTCTATATCTATTTTAAAATTAGATATCGTATTTTTATATTAGTATTATAAAATACATTATATTCTTAATTTATAAGTCATCGTAAATGTAGATAAAATTTTAAACTATCTATAAAGAATTTTTAAAATATTTTTTTTATATAAAAAATTATAATTGAACATCTAACTATAATATTTCTCAAATTTTGATGCACTCATCAGACAATCTGCATAAAAATTCTAGAGAGAGAAAATAGATAAAAAAAATAAAATTAAAAGAGAACGTTAAAAAGAATTAAAAAAAAATAATAACTAATGAACGGTTATATTATCGTGTCATCATTATTAAATTAAATATTTATTATTTTAAAATTCTATGATCATCTTTGCATAAATTGTGAATATTAAACATAAATTTTATTTTTATTTTTATTTTTAAAATAGTAAATACTTAAAATAATTAATGATAATAATATATGATAATATAAATATATTATTATATTATTTTTTACTGTAACCACTACAAGCAAAATCAACTCTTTAGGGTTGTGGCTCATTTTTAATTAGGTGGCAGCAGCTAGCAGATGCCATAAAAAGTTTTTCGTCAGTAATCCACTCTATAGTCTTGCAGCAGGTTTGAGAAACTTAATCGCTCGTATCTCCGTTCTTAGTAACGATAAATGAAGTCACCTCAATAACTTTGACAATTTTTAAATATCAAATTTAATCCATAGATTGTAGACATTAATTCTCTATTACTCCGTATTAAATTACACAGTCGTCATCAATTTCCACTAATCCATGTATTGGAATTTCAATCAAGTAGATGATATGTTTATTGTTTATAAACGCTAAATACGAGTTAATTCACAATTATAAATTAAAAAGAATGTCAAGTTAGTTTCCTCAAATATTTTATTAGCATACCCAAAATCAGCCATGCACAATCTCATTTATACGATCCATATATATAATCCACAAGATGTAATCACATATATATTCTTTTGGAGAGTTTCACCTAAACTATTGTTTGTTATAATTTGTCATTACACATACGCATATTTATGATATTTACTCACAAATGTGGTATGATTATGACAACTTCAAGTTAAGTTATACTCTCCGTCCCTTCTAAAAAAAAAAAATGAGTCATGGTTTTATTTTTATTGTCTTGAAATGAATAATTTAGATTATTATTTTTAGTTTATAATTATTTTTTTATCTCTATTTTTATATGGTCCACTTATAATGATAATATTACAAATATATATATATATATATATTTAAAAAAATTAATTTTCTTAATTTATATTCATGGGCGTAAATTGCGCTATTTTTTTTTTTGTTCAATTATATTTATTTTTTAATTATTATAATATCTAGTACTCTCACCGTTTAAAAAAAAAAAAAGACCAATAACTTACCAATAACTATTGAACAAGCCCGCAGCGCCTTCGCTAAAACGGTCCACTTGTAAATAAAGTATGGAAATTGAAAATCACGACTGAGTCCAACAGACCAGTGAGACCAGGGAGTAGAGAGACTAGAGACAGACAAAAAGAAATAGAAGTGACGAGAGTTTCGGACTTTCGGGATTCACGGGTGAGTTTCCATGGCCTCTGGGCCTCTTCTTAGGTAAGAAACCCTTATATATTCTCTACTTCCAAATCGTTGTAGCAGTATCCGCATAAAGATATCAATTAGAAATTACCAGAAAATTGAGTAGGACGGCGGATTGATATTGACAATATATGTTTGTTTTGGATTCATGGGGTAGGATTGTTAATCCCTTTGGGTTTGTTTTGGGGAGCTTAAATAGGAATTGCAATTGGAGAAAATTTTAGATTTTTAATTTCAACTGGTTCGTTTTCAAGGAATGATTTTTATTAATGAAATAGAACGGAATAATGTACAGGCTGGAGATAACTTAAGACTTGGTAGTCCATGTGTAAAATACTAAGTTGGGTTAGAAACTTGAACCTATTTTATTAGTTACTATTTTGTACAAGTATGATCCTATTTTGTACAAGTATGACGGTAAGCGCAGCAGGTTTAAGTATAATTTAACTAGCTTGTAAGGGGAGCTAATTTTAATAGCACAATGCGAGGAGTACTCAGGTTGAATTTTCAGTGAAGTTTCTTTCAGTTGATATTTCGGGTTAACTGTTAACGTGTACTTTGCTATTTCTCTTTGTGTACAAGGCCGAGTGTATAATGTATGGTCCTGCAGTGAAAAAATCATTTATCTGAGCATCTTTTATGAGTCTTTGTAAACACATATGATCTTCCAATGATCCAAGTTCCAATTACTAGGATTATTAACTACTGTAATAAGCTGCTATTATTGGAATAAATAAATAAATTGTAATTGCTGGTTCAAACCCTATACTTCAGGCCAAATTGTGTGCGTGTGCCAGAAATGTATAGCTGGAGTCATTTGTTTAACATGTACTCCTGTTTCGACATTTTGTTGTGCTGGTTATACTCTGGATATGTAGATGGTTCTTGTTTGCATCAAGTTACTGGAGTTATTACCAAAAAAATATAAAGAAGCCTCTCATTTTGGGACAGACCAAATTGAACTCTCAATTTGACCTGTCCCAAAAAAAGGAGGAAAAGAACATTCAATCTAGCTTTCACTTTAGTAATGTTTGCTTGAAGAGCTAGGCGTAACTTGGAATTGCTAGATCTTATCATTTTTACTGATGGATGTCTTAGTCGCTTAAAACTTCAGTATTGTCTTACCTCTGGTTTGTTTGTTTATACATGTGAAAATATAAAATTTCATAAATTCAGTGAACTTAAGGTGGAGTGTCTATTTTTTATGCTATTATTACTTCGTTTCTTACCATGGTTAGGGGTTAGGTTTACTCTTACTTGAATAATAAAGATTTTAAACTCTTGAAATGTTGTTGGCATAATTATGATAATTTTACTGCATTGAACTGGTGTATGTTCTTACCTGCTGATTTCATGCAGAAATTAGAAGAAAGGAACTGTTTTTAGTATTTTACCCACTATTAGAAGATGAAGGAAGTAGATGTGAATCGATGCCAAATTCAAGAATGGTACCCAAAATTTAAATCCACCACAATAAAAACCATAATTCACGAACTTCCTGAATCCTTCATCCAATATCTTCTAGATGATTCTGGTCCTTTCCTTCTTCCCCTTTCTATCTCAAACAATGATGCCTTACCAAATAGAATTCATAACCCTGAAGAGGAAGAGGACTACGTAGTATCAGAAGGATCTGACGACAAGTCAGAACAACCTCCAGCATGTCCATCTTTTCCAGAACTCGAATTGAAGATCAAGGAATCGATCGAATCCCTTGGTGGTGCTATTTTTCCTAAACTGAATTGGAGTGCCCCTAAAGATTCTGCTTGGATAAGCTCGACCGGGAATCTCAAATGCACATCTTTCAGTGAAATTGCTCTTTTGTTTCGCTCATCTGATTCACTGGTCCACGATTTATGTCATGCGTATGATTCTTGCTCTGATAAGTCCTTGTCGAGACCCTCAAGATTTTTCGTTGCCCTTCGAAAGTGGTACCCATCCTTTCATCCTGAAATGGAATTTCGTTGCTTTGTACACAATCAGGGCATAGTTGGAATTTCACAACGTGAGGTAACTGGATTTTATCCTTCCCTTCTCGAGAATAAAAATAATTTGGGAATGATAATTCAGGATTTTTTCAGGAATAAGGTGATGGGAAATTTTGAATCAGAAAAGTACACCTTTGATGTCTATGTTACTAAGAATGAGGTGGTTAAGATTTTGGATTTTAACCCGTGGGCAGCATTTACATTACCATTGTTGTTTACTTGGGAAGAATTGGAGGAAAAAATTGAGGGAGAGGGGAATGAGATGGAGTTTAGGATTGTGGAGAGCCAGTGTGGAGTACGGCCTGGCTTGAAAACTGCTGTGCCTTTCGATTACTTGGATACTACTCCGGGAAGCGGTTGGGATCAATTCCTGAGGAATGCTGATGAGGAGTTACGACGACAGAATACTAATGCTGAGGCAGGTGCTTAAGGCCTAATGGCTTAACTCCTATCTTTAAATAATTTTGGTTTTATTTTTTCTGTAAGTTACTGTTTGGACTGATAATACATTATCTTTGTCGATTTTAAAACTCCGTTCGTTGTTGGGTTAGATATTTGTGATTAACTTTTCATTATTATGTACATCAAATTATCATCTCTGGATTTTTAAAAAAATAAAAAATAAAATAAAAATTTGTTCTCACTGTGTAGTGTTTCCCATATATTTTGAAAATGGCAGCAACCAAGCTTGTGTATGTAATGAAGAATAGCACCTAGAAGAGGCTAAAGGGCCACACGGAACTGAACAAACCGTATTTCTCTTTATAGGCTGAAGGTTTCTAGGTACTGTGGCTCCATGAAGTGCTAATTGATCCCAAAAAAGTCATCTTATTATCACATTGTTAATTAGTTATAGCCCCTTCCTTTTCACTTGGAATTTCCATCTCCATTTGATATTTTGCTTTGAGAATTGAGCCTCAAGATACATTCCAAGGGAAAAATCTGTCATAATATTAGACCAATGTGTATAATTAGTACTATTTAATTAATTTGTTTGTCACGTTAACTGAGAAAATTTGTTAATCCATTTTTCAGACCATACAATTAAACTTTGATCATTACTAATATTTATACAACTTAGTGATTTGAGACCTTATTATTGAGAAAAGAAAGTGTGTACATATACACTTTTCCTCCTTCCAACTTTATATGTCATAATTAGAAAATACATAATATTAAGGAATGAATAAGTTTATGCAAAATAACTTTGTTACCATATTAATTACTTTGTATTATTTATTCAACTATCGTACTCCTGTTTCCACCGACTTTTAAAATAAGAAAAACAAAAAAAAAACAAAAAAAACAAATTTATACAAGCTAAACTCGGTCTCAATTTTAAAAAAAATAGTACACACGCAACAGGCAAATTTGTCAAAATAACCATTTAGCCTACATGTGCGCGGAACAGCAAAAATGATAAAACAAACAACCTTTAACCACCATATTACCGAAATTAACATAATTTTAGCATCCATACTCCAATAAGCAAAACCAAAAACACCGAACCCTATGTTTTATTTACTTTGAATATTTTTCATGAATTATCAAAATCAAATACAAATAAGCAAAAGTAGAATAATTTTTTACTTAATTGTCTGTGAAACTAGAAATTAAAAATTTATAAAAGGAAAGGACTTCCTCTGCTGTATGTTCAAGGCAGTACGGACAAAATAAGTAATAGTACTTCTTATGTACCATTACAAGCGGGAGTGAGGACTATGTATTAAAAGCAGAGAAATGCTCATTTGAAAAATAAGCAGAAAACAAAATATCACCAAATACATATTATTAATTCTGCCAAGCCCTAAGAATCGGCAGTCTGATATTGAAAACATATTGACATGTAAATTATTCGATACCATCACACGCACACAAGCTAGCAAAATCAAAATATGCGAAAATGTTACAAACTCAAAAGCCATAAAAGTTAGACATGAAAACGAAATTATTAATGCAACCTTGTTAACTCTTCTACTCGCTTCATAAGCTCCTCCACCGGAACATTCATGGCCTTGGCGATATCTTCCATTTTATTCCGGCCAAGATCAAGGAACGACTCGATTAAATCCCCGTCCAAGAAATTCTTAGCTTCGGCAGTTTTCTTCTCACTATAATAAGATCTCCATTGCTCATGACTCAGTCCTCCTACTCCCTTTATCACCCTCCTCAAGTTCGCCTGCAGTTTTTCCAAGAAAAGGTACTGGTCTTGTGGGAGTGACGCAACCACCCCTATTACACCGTTAACCGTGCCAAAAATGGTGGTCGGGATCTGGCCCACGTCGGAATCTGGCATTCGCATGACTAGAGAACCTTGCCTGAACCGGTTGACGAATTCACCAAGGTGGTATTCACCGACCACCTCAAGACGGCCCCGCTCCTCGTCGGTGGCACCTTCGCTATTTTTACGGACCGTGAAGAGGTTGAAATTATTCTCAGCCCCTAGGTAAATGTCATCATCGAGAATCTCAACAGCTGTCATCCAATTTGCATTGTAGTCGCGGGCACGCTCCTCAATATCACCCTCCTCGTGCTAAGGCAACATCAAAAGAAAGTATAAGCAGAAATATGAAGCAACAGTATAAATATTCTATTTCTATTTTGTTTTTATAGCATCACAAAAGTACAAATGTAGAAAAAGAAGGTCATACCTTATAAATTAAGAGAGAGATGGATTTCATCAAATCACCAACAACAATAAAATCTCCCCGAGTTTGGACATAAAGGGCAAGTATATGACCGTGATGTCCACATTCAGATTGTAACTCACGAGTCCCATCCTCACGTAGCGTCCACTTGTACAATTGAATCTTCTGATTGATAGCAGCGAGCAGTTTTCCATTAAAAGCATTAAGTGAGTAAACAGCTCCCTTTGTTTCTTTCTCGGCAATTAACAGCAGTTTCCCATCTTCTACTACAAATACCAGTATTCGTCCCTACAATTGGTCATCAAATGACATACTTAGATCAACAGGTATGCAACATTGGTCAAAGTCAAACATAGCATGTATAGGTTGTACCCAATGCACAAGGTTCCTCCTAATAGCAAGGGCTTGGGGATAGTCAGATGTTCGCAACCTTTCCCTTATTTATCAATAGTAAATTTATAAGCAGTATGTATCCACAATATTATTACCTTGCTTGGTTCATTCTCCTCTGGCATGACATAAGCGGTCCCAACACAATAGTACACATTATTATCATCAGAGAATAAGCAGCTAAGTATGGAACACCCGTACTCAAATTGGTCAAGCGAGTAACTCGATAAGAAGTCAAATGTCTGGTCATCTAACAACCGAATAATGTGCATCTCCGAGTCTTCGGTACTTGACTGGCTATACTTCACGCTACATAAAGCGAAAGTCCGTGAATGCTCCTGGTGGCAGATACGGCGTGCATGTTCCCCGAGTGGGATGGACCGAATGTGGAGCTTCTGAATATCGTCAATCGTGCCAATCGTTAGCTCACCTTCTTTTGCAATTGCTAGGCTGTTTAACAACCAAATGAATATATTTTAAGAAAGGGTAAAAAAGGATATCCCTAGACTAACAGCATGGTGAATTACCTGTCTGGAAAAGCAGCAGAGTTGAAAGGGCACATATGACTGACTTCTTTGAGGTTTACATTGCTGTAGAGCATTTTTTTGTTACTGCTGTAAATAACAGTCGGTCTGTCCGAGGCGGCAAAAACATGCGTGGTGCTCTTGGACGCAAAAGTACGAAGTGTTATGGGCTGGGTCCCAAGAGAGACCTTTTTCCTATCCGTCAATTCACCCGTGTTCATGTTCAATAAAAAGTTTAAGAGATGACCGTCTCCGAGGGCACATAACAAGTAAGACACCTGGTACACAAGAAATAAATACTAAATAAACAGTAAACAGAAAATGGCAAGGCTAGAAAAGTTTGAGAAAGCAGACCCCTTCAAAGGAACATAGTAGAACAGAACGAGGTATAATTTCTCCTCCCAAATGTTCCTTGGTGATGAGATTAAGGTCGGGAAGGGAAAATATCCTAACGCTTATGTCAGTCCACATTCCAACAGCGGCTAGGTTACTGTAGTTGGGATTTTCGCCAATTGGATTTATGTCGAGGCATGAGACATCGTAATCCAATTGTGCGTGCCTTATTTCATTCAATTTCCCATCACCTATTTCGAGGTAAACTAAATGGCCACCGCCAGCAGCCAATAAAACCTGCAAGATAAAACAAACAACAATCACACTGCAGGAAGTCAGTAATAAAGACAACTAGGAGCATCCCACAGTAAGTTGCAAGGCTCCCACGAATAGGAGGGTCCCAGTAAATCACCTGTGTGGAATTAGCTGTAGCAACATTGACCGAGTAGCCAGGGGGAGCTTTCCACTCATTTAGCAGCTCCCTAGAGGTCGAACTGACTAGTCTTACAGAGCTTGAAGTGATCTACAACGGTCATTCATTATTAGGAAACACTAAGAACTCAATTTAGGTTATTAGAAAACAGAACTATAAAGAAAATACCATGAGTTCTATACATAGAATAATAATTTACCTGAACAAGTTGATTGTATACAGCATCATGGCAAAACAGAGTCTGAACTTGAGACAAAAAACCCTCAATCTCAGTTTCTTCCAACTCATCCTCAATATTCATTGCCAAAATACGTGTCTCACTAATGAAGCTCACTACCAAGAAGGTGTCAAAAGGATCATCAGTAGCCGATCGTAGGGACCACATTCCTTTGATGCCTTGAAGTTCTACTGATGCCTAAAATGCACATTCATATTGGCCAAAATTTGTCATGGAATAATTATATGGCGAAGGAAAATAAATCTGGGTATAAGAAAGCAAACCTGTTCGTTTATTCCGATTCCGTTACGCACTATGCGAAGAGAGCCATCTTTGTAGGCCCCAGAGCAAGTTACAACCTGGCCTTGGCCTTGCCTTTCTAAGTCCACCACACAGAAGTCCACGATTGGGCCCAAATTGACGTACCTCTCTAGAACTTCAACATAAGAACCTTTTGCATCGGGTTGGAGATTTAGCTTTATGAGCTGTGTTAAAACACAGAAAAGAATTAGGTATGAAGATATTAAACCTCTATCAAATAGCAGTTCAAATTAGAGCAAGATACATGTTTTCCTCAAATCATTTATCATGACACATTTAACCTTAGATGCTTATTTTAACAAACCTGAGATGCTTATTTTAACATACCTGTGAATCCCCATAGCTTGAGCCAACATAAACAAATGCATTGTCAAGATATGATATCGTTGATGCAATTGAAGTTTCACCCAACAGCTCAATTTTCAGACCAGTAACCCTAAAAAAATAAAAATTAAATAAATGAAAGAGCTAAGCCACCATTGGACAAAGGGTAAATCTAAAAATCCCAGTTATTTAAAAAAATAAATTCTTTCTATATATAAAAGAGGGAGTTGCTCACTTACTTTTCTCTCTCATGTGTAATGACAAGCAAGTGAAGAAGCCCGTTATGATCACCAAGCAAGTATCTAGAACCATCAGCGTCAACCCTTCCATAGGATCTTGTAATGGCCTAAAAAGGACATGACATGAGTTGTAATGAACGTTGAGAATTTTAAGGAAATGACTATTACTGCGTTAGATTATTGAAGAAAATCGGAGCATATGGGACCTACAGGTCTAATTGGGATTGCTTTAAATGCAGAGGCACTACAATACACAATAGTTTCTTCTCCAATGATAAGGACCCCACAAAGAGGAGGTGGGACAGGTATTAGCAAATCCGCCCCATTATCAAGGTTGTTTTGAGACCATGGGCCCTCGATAAAATCCTTTTCCTTCAAAGTGACTTCATATGTTTTGACATGACGAGCATCCTTATTATCCTACAAAAGACAACGAAAACACAGATTAAGAATCAAGCTTTAAGTGGCATGCAATCAAAAAATATTAAAAAGAACTAGAGTTATCTGACAAAGTATGTAACCACAGAACTATGGACCTGGTAAAGAACAACAATCGTGGGCTTTGGGCACCCATAGAGAAATTTGATGTCCAAAACTTGAAGCTCCTCAAGCCTGAGAAAACAATATGTCATCATAAAGAAAATACTTCATTTACAAATCACTAGAATACGAAAGCTATATAGCTATAAAATTTGAACTTATCAAAAGAATATATATCTAAAGAACATTGTGTGAGATATACCTTATGTTGAATGCCTCCTTCAGCTGCCCTTTAGTATCAAATGGAATAACCTGGTTATGAATTTTAAGGCAATAATTAGAACCTTATTATTATTGAGAAATATGAAAACCTTGTTGAGGTAGAAACTTATTGGACTAGCACCTAAAGTGTAATATAAAAAGTTATTTATGAAAGAGCACACCTTAAATAACCCATCGTACAGGTGGAGTCCAATTAATCTGCAATCTGGATCGATGATGCCAATCTGTGAAAATTTATAAAGAAGATCAGGGAAAACAAGATGCCATGAGATGAACCTAAGTATAGCTTCAGACAAAGAGAGGGAGAGGACAGGTTGACATGACATGTAACAGATTTTATGAGGTAACTAGTATTAGTACCTGACCGTTGTCTGTAGGTCGTCCTATACGATCCGAGACATCCCCCATTGCTCTACACGAGATTACGTTAGATGATAGAAGATAATTGTTAAATAGTGTGCATCAGGGGCAAATGATTGTTTGTAATTACTGATAAAATATTTATAATTTTCTAACTATCATTCGAAATTTTAACATCTGACATGCATATAAGAACTATACAACCAAAAGAAAGCAAACCACATTTAGTTTAGTAGAATCTTCAACCTTGTAATAACCTCAGCTGCCTCTGGATCCCATTGAAGAACACAAAATTTATATCTTTCAGTAGCAATGAACAGAAGATCTTGTGTTTCTCCCTGACAGTAAATAGAATGTGCATTTACACAATGTAACAGCAAAAGTTAAGACTCACATGATAATTTTCTAACGAGATAAAAAAAAGTTACAATTCAGTTGTATACTCACATGAGGGCGAAAAAGTTCAAGTGTCGCAATTCTTCCATATATGGGCACATCCAACATGGGCTACAAACAAGTAAATCTTAATTTTAGTTCCAAGGGGTAAAGGAAAGATGTAGAAACTTTTTTTTAACAAAGGATCTATCGATTCTCAGTTTATAAACAAAGTAAAAACAAATGACAACTATGGGAATGAGCAGGTTCAAATGGCCATGGGAGGTTGAGACAGAGTAAAGATATTGGAACGACTGGTTAATTGAGAAACAAAGTTAAATATCTTAATAGTGCCTTAAACTGAACTACTAGAACCACATAAAGGATTTACCTGTAAACCTAGAGCAGTAAGTAAATGTATCTCAATGCGAGTGCATTTCCTGCCAAAGTTTGCATTATGAATATAATATCAATGAATTAGATCACTTGAAACATTAAAAACATTACTTATATGAAGATTACAATAGTGAGAGAAAGAGGGAGAGAAACATTTTATTAAAAATTTATGAAATATAACCAGAAGAAAAAATGAAGAGACTACGAATGTAAATATATATTATTACATTACATAGATTTTTTGAGAGGCTGAAAAAAACACCTATAACACCTAGCAATCAAGGATACATTGAATCAGTCAAGCCAACATATCACATAATAATATCACTATAGTATTGACAAAGTTACCTCTAATGAGGGTTAAGGGTATTTCTACTAAAAACATAAGATTTAGGGGATGTATCCCAAAAAAAAATCAAATCTTTTAAGGTTATGATTTATTTTTTGCAAAATTTGTGGGTGTCCCAGGAGGCTATCCGTCCATTGTACCCCGATTTTCAATTCTTCCATTTTGAACCCTTAGAAAAAGAGTTTGTGTTCGTTTACAATTCCTGAAAAATCATTTTCACATTTCTTTATAGTCAAATTATAGGGAAAATAGAAAAACAACACCTTCAAAATCACAAGCATATGATATGTAAATATCTCCACTATATTGCACTTGAAATGTTTATCAATCCACTATATAGGTCCATTCTTCTTCTATTTTCGGTTCTGAAATGAAAACAACCAGTAACACGTACGCATTTTCACAAATACTCCATAAACCAAATCAATCCCAACAAAATTCTGAAACTTTCTCAGATAATCAGCTGAAATTTTTATCTGTATGTTATAAGTACTGCGGAGCAAAAGCGATACAGGTTACAGAACAGAACAGAAAAGCTTACGCAATGATGAGATTGAGCTCCTGAGGTCCGGTGAAATTTCCGACGCAGGAATGCGTGACGTTGGTCGGCTTGTGTGCCGTCACTACATAATTATATGCACTCATCACCACTGAACTCCTCTTCTCTCTCTACTTTAGCGCACGATTTTCTTTCAACGGAACCCTATTTCCCTTTCCCTCTCTATATATTTATATACTACTGGGTACTGAACCGCTTAAGCAATTTGTTCATTTCTACCCTCTTCGCGAGTTTGGGTGGATAAGTTAAAAAGGGAACCAGAATAAACTAATTTTGTACCTCCAAGTATACCAATGTTTCACTTTGCACCCCAATGTTAAAAGTCGAACATGATACTTATTTTGTTTATACACTTTAATCAATCCGAAAGCTCATAATATTTTTATTTTATCTTTTTTATTACTTTTTTTTAATTTTAAATTAAATATTTTTATTTTCACAATATATAAATAATTTAGTATTTTTTAACATATAAATAATATATATATATATATATACACACACACACACACACACGTTTTTCAAAATTAAAATTTTTTGTTCTGAAAAATCCCAAAAATTATTATTTTATTAAATTTATCATTAAAAAATTTGAATATTCTTACTAGTACATTATGGTGTTAAGATTATACTTACAAAACAAAGAAGTTTTCATTGTAACGATTTAATTTTATTTCATTACAAAAATAATATATATTTTATATTAATTTATAATAATATAATTGTTAAACTTATTTTGATCATATAAAAATATATTTTCAGGACCATTTCAACTTTACTATTAAATGATGAAAAATAAAAAATTTCTCAAAAAAAATTTGTTAAAAAATATTTTTGAAAAATATTTTTCTTGTATAAAACTAAACCTAAGATCAAAATTCATCACACTATATTTAAGTCATTTTGATACACAAAAAAATAATTCATAAAATGTTTTCCAGAGAAAACTTCTCAGCAAAATATTCTTTTGAAAAATGTTTCATTTTTTGATGGTCAACTTGAAAGTGAGTATGAAAATATATTTTTATATTTTATATTTACAATAAATTTGACAGTTATATTATTATAAATTAATATAAAATATAATTTAATTTAATTTTTATAATGAGATAAAATTAAATTTTTATAATGAAAAATTCATTATTTTATAATTGATCACTTAACAATATGGTTTTTCATATAAATAAATTTGATAAAATAGTCATTGTTAAGATTTTTAAGAATAAAAAAAATTGTGTGTGTGTATATGTATATAATTATATGAAAAGAACACTAAAATTTTCTTATATTGTTAAAATAAAAATAAAAAATTGATTTAAGAAAATAAAAAAATGATAAGAGAGATAAAATAAAATTGTTGCAAATAATGAAAGACAAAAATGATTAGACTAACTTTTTCAAAAAAAAACTTACGAATTTAAATTTGTAAGTTATATATATATATATGAAAACAACATTAAATTATTCTTATATTGTGAAAATAAAAATAAAAATATTTAATTTAAAAAAATAAAAATAAAAAGATGATAAGAGAGATAAAATAAAAAATTTACGAACAATGATAGAAACAAAAATGATTGGACTCATTTTTTAAAAAATAACTTACAGATTTAAATTTGTAAGTTATGTATATATATGAAAAGAAGACTAAATAATGTTTATATTGTGAAAATAATAAAATATTTAATTTAAAAAAGAATATAGGAAGATGATGAGCGGGAGATAGAGAAAAATTGAATGAGAGAAACAAAAATGACTGAACTCATTTTTTGAAAAGGAACTTACGAATTTAAATTTATATATTTAAATTAGAAAGAATTTTTTCGTTGATTGAAAAATAAATTTTTTTTGATTGAATTTTTTTTAATATATCAAAATTTGAAAAATATTTTTTTCTATTAAACGGAGTTGTTAATGTCTGTTTGACGGTCTCAACCTTGACCCACTCGATGCTCTACTGGAGTACACTCGTAGAGTCTTTGGTTAACCTAAGATACTGAAAACACAAAGAGTTTTGACCCGTTTCCTATTTCAAAGTTTAAGTTAGCTAGTCAATTTTGTGACATCAATTGTAATTATAATTGTAATTATAAAGAGAAAAAATATATATATATATTATCAAGCTCCAGCCTAATATAGATTGAGACTAAAATTGAAACGGTAAAATAGACATCAACAAAAATATTAATTTTTAGATCAAAAAATCACAAAAAAATATAATAGTAAGTGTTTTTTTTTTTTTTTCGTAATTTATAATTTATTTAAAATAATAAATAATTTTACTTAAGCTGTTTTCGGCCCTACGGAGCCTATATAAATTTTTATTTTTCTTTATATCCGTGAGTTTTTAAAAGAAAAATGGAGCTTGTTCCACGATTGCTCCCGCTCGCTTAAGTGGACAAAGCCCAGAATTATCCCACAAAAATATATGAGTCGAAAAGAAACATTTAAGACACACATAACCCCCTACACAAGAATCCGAAGCTCAGCAACGGAGAGAGTTGTCTTGTTTTGTCCCCCGTCGCTGTTTAGGCTGCGCACTGCGCTCATCACAATCGACGGTGACAAGAGAATCAGTCAGTCCCAAGTGCTGCAAATTTTGACTCTCAGGTGACTGCAGAATCGGCCGGTGCCACTAATTTCTTGTTTCTATCTATTTTTGTTAGTTATATCTGAATTCATGACTCTAGGATAGCCCATTCGCATCCATTCACAGACCCGATCAATTGCCGTGTACTTGTTTACGGCCCATCCAAATCTACGCTGTGAACAGAGCGCTGAAGCTCAGCTTGTTTACTAGGCGTTTAACGTCAAACCTTGCAGGAGATAGTTTTCCGGTGGCCGTAGTCTCCTTCGTTTTTTTTCAGATTGGACGTCCTCCAATTTCCTTCCTTTTTTAGATTGGTTGTCTTCCTGCTTATGCTTATCACGTGTTCTACGAAATTTCTCACGGAAGGCCAGAGGTTGTTTGAACTGTATAAAACATAAATTGGGGTTCTCTTTTTTACTTCCATCAAATATCCGCTGATATACTATTTTGAAAAGGAGTTTGGACTGTTTATAATCCATTTAGTTCATGATTCTTTGCTCTAAAACAGCATATACTTTTCTTATTTGATAAGTTTCAAGTACCATTCATTTGCGTGTCTTTTCTAGAATGTTTATATTCATGCCTGTTGTGGTTATCAATAATTTTCTTATAAATTGTAGAGTTTCTAAAGTTACTGCTGTACAGTTGAATTTCTTATTATGCAAACATATTGTCCTTCATCTTTAAACAAATCACTGAAAAGTTTGTCAATGTAAAACATTTTACATTGAAACACGTGGAGCTTACACTACACAATTTAGCATCATCAATTGATGCATACAAATTTGTCTCTCTCTAATGTAGAGATTGTATTTGTTTAAGGTTCGAAGTAAAGGGAGATGTTTGAAGGTCTTGTGAGGCAATTGCTTTTGGGTTATTTAGGCCAGTATATTAAAGACATTCACAAGGAGCAGCTGAAGATCACCCTGTGGAATGGTACTTGGAAGTAGACTCACTTTTTTTTAAGTAACTTCTCCATTTGTTCGTTTTTTAGTTTATTTATTTTATTATTTGAGAACATCACAAGTCAAGATTTCTTTGTAGCTATAAATTGTAAGTGTTGCAGTAATGGTTTTATTGACGATGATATATATACATTTATATCTGGCATTGAATATTTTCATCATAAGAAGCACAATGGATTTTAGAAACCCCAAGGGGAGGGAGAAATGGTAGAGGCCTTGAGGAATAACATCAAGGTCGTTGGTTCCAATCCTCATAATTACCTACAGGCTACAGAAGAGAGCCGAGTGACCCTTAATTCGAAACCTTTTCTTTTCTTCAACCGCACGTTCCTCTATGCTATTTTGCTATCTCTCCCTAAAATTTCCCTAAAATCTCTTCAGACAAATTAAAACATCTCTCACAACGTAATTTTGTGTGTGGGATTATTAAAATTTATTTTGCTCTTATATTTTCTAGTTTCTCGAAACAATATTTGTTAAAAATTTCTTACACACAATCTATATATAGTAACATTGTAGTTTTTACCTGTAGTAACATTTAGTTTGCATATTCGTAAAAACCTTTATTATCAGAAATGAATGTAGTTGGCTGTTGATTTTTTGACTTCGTACTTAATTTTCATTTTCGTTTTCTTTACGTTCTCTTCCTGCACACTTTGTGTTCGAAGAAAAACCTTTTGGTTATAAAAGGTTGCAAGTTTAATAGAATAAGAAGAAAGATGCATCAGAATCAGAGCCGGAGCATTTTTCTAACTTCTTAATGTTGATTCTGGTTCATATTGCATATAGGGTATTTTATAAGTTTCATTTATTTACGTAATTGAATTAATCCTTCATGCAGAAGAGGTATTATTGGAGAATGTAGAGCTAATTCTCGAAGCTTTTGATTACCTCCAGCTGCCATTTGCTCTTAAAGAAGGTGATTTGTTTTTTCCTTCTGTTTTGTTCGGCTACTACTGCTACAGTTTTAAGTTTTTGCTAGAATTAAATTATCAAAATTATGTGAGAACTGCAAAATTTCAAATCAAACTATATATTAAGTATGGTCATTTTCTGATAAAGTTAAATCATATAACTTCAAAAGTTTTAACAAATTTCTACTTATCAAGGTCCAGCTGTTCTCTCCACTTATCTGTCTTACTGACATCCAACTGTGATTTGTTATGTTAGGTCGTGTTGGGAGGTTAAGCATCAAAATTCCATGGAAAAAGCTTGGGTGGGACCCCATCATAATTATTTTAGAAGATGTTTTAGTTTGTGCTTGCCAGCGGAGTGATGAAGAGGTAATTTATCTCTTGTTTTAACATAAAGAATTGAGAAAATATATTATTATGTTCCTTTGAGAAATAATTTGAAGTGTACCCTTTCTTCCTCATTGTGATAGTGGAGTATGGACGCCGTTGAGAAAAGAGAATTTGCAGGAAAAAAGGCAAAACTTGCTGCAGCAGAACTCGCAAAATTATCAAGACGTGTTTGTGGTGAGCAATTGACTTTGAAATTCTCAGTATCTATTTTTTTCTTGTCTATTTGCAGTAGCAGCATGCATGGAAAGTCTGACCTTTTCTAATTATAGCATAGCATACTGGCAATATTTCCTTAGCTTCATCAGTAAAATGTACATCTTAAATAAATACTCAATCAGGGTTGGGCACTGAGATGTATTTTCTCTATTTTGCGTAGTATTAGAAATGTTTGGTGGTCATAATTATTTCCATTTATGCAGATAATCTATCTGGGAAATCATTTATTTCATTCATTACTGCGAAGGTATGATGCGTTTTGCTCTAGCCATGCTCTCTCTCTGACGTATCCATGTTGATTAGTTTTGATTCTTGTTGTTCGATTATCTATCTTTGGTCTTTTTTACTTATGTTTACACTCCAGTTCATCTGGCACCCCAAAGTTTATATGGAAATTGGCAAACATTGGGGCGCAAAGGAAAACGTTTTAAAGATTTGGGGGCCAAACTAATTTCCATAAACTTGGGGCACCAGTGCATTTCACTGCCTTTTTTAATTTTAATTATAAACTTTGAATATGTACTGTATATCTATTCTATTCTTGAAAGAAGATTAAATTTTTATGATATTTTCAGATAGCTTACGTCACAGACTCACAGCATAGCTAATGTTTAGATTTTCCACGTGCTCTAGATTCTTGACGGCATCCAAGTTTCCATAAGAAACGTCCATGTCCTCTATCGCGATATGCTAACAGACTTGGTATTTATGCTCTTCTTTTGATGCTTCTATTATATTTTGTCATGCTTCATTTTCAAATCCTGCCTTTTAGTTTTATTCCATTATTCATGTGAAATGCCATGTTAAATTAATTGCTTATTTTTCTTAAATATATGGTAGGCACAAGCTGTATTTGGTTTGAAGTTTTCTAGCTTGACAGTAATGAAGCAAAATCTTGTCGGGTATTATAGCTCAATCTCTTTTCGTTTGATAATCCAAATTATATAGTTTTATGTTTGTTAATTTAATTTAGTAGTATTTTTTAATTTTTTTTTTGTAAGGCTTATTATTATCTGTTTGTCTACTTTTCAGGGTTTCAAGTGGAAAGGTGAGAGGTAATCAAGTTACAAAACTTGTAGAGGTTCAAGGCTTGGAAATTTATTGCAGTACCTTCCAAGGAGCCTTGTTCAAGATCGACAGTGATGAGGACTATAAGTTGACTGACAATGCAAAGTTTCAAGGCGATGGATCTATCAATATCTTAGCTCCAGTTGACGCATCAATGTCTCTTTTGGTATGTGGGCTTTACTTGATAGCCCATTCTAGATATTCTAACATTTTCATCCGGATAATTTACCTGCATATTTAAAAGCGATTTTTTCATGATATTTATAGTTACTAGTTTTCTAGATTTTTCCATGTAGGTGAACAGACCAGGGAAGCTTGAGAAAGATGCTCCGCAATATTCCATTGATGTCGAGTTAACTGATTTGGTTAGTTTATTGTTGTAAAGAGATTTTTTTTAGTAAGATAACTTCTTCGTTTTTAACTGTTACTGATCAATTTGAATGCACTGGTTCTTTCAGGTCATGTCACTGGATGAGGTGCAGTTGCAACAGATCTTGACACTTTATGATTATCTAAGTACCTGTCGATTGAGAGAGAGGTAAGATATGTATTCTATAATACGAGATGCTATTTGAGTGTGGTTTATATTGTTTTTATTTGTTCTACTTAAGTAATTTGTAAATTCTACATCTAGCTCTGTGATCTGATATTGCCTGAGAATGATGTAGGTATGGGCGTTATCGTCCTTGGTTGAGTCCTGTATCAAGAAGACTCGTTGGGTGGCAGATAGCTTGGTGGCATTATGCTCTACAATCTGTTTTATCAGATATTCGTAAAAAATGGAGGAGAACTTCTAGTAAATACCTTGAAGAACGGCTGTAAGTTGATTATTAAAGTTCTTTTTAAAATTTAATTTTAACAAAATAAATATAAAAATTTAGAAGCATTTCCGCATCTTGGTCCTTGCATTGAACGCAATGTTCTGTTTTCTGTAACTAATTTGGTACATATTCAAATTCAAAATTAACATAATTCAGGTGGAGTTTTAAAAAAAGTTGTTTTTTGTAACTAATGGTACTTTTCAAGCTAAATTCTCAATTTTGACAACTGTTTTCGACTATAATCAACTAAATTCATATCAAGTTTGGATTTGAAAATGTCCTAATTTGACTTCAAAACTAAAAGATGTTTTTATATTTTGAAGAGGAGGTAGTAAAGCATATTGCTTTTTGCATTTTATGCCAAAACAATATTGTGTTTCAACTATTGGAAAACGATATCATCTTTCCATGTGAACAGAAGGCGTCGTTGTAAGTATGTGAAACTGTACAAGCAGAAATTAGAGTGTCTTCGTCAAGAACAGGTGGGGTTCTTAACTCATGTTTTTTTTGGACAGGTGTCCTTGATCTTTTCCTTTTTTAAGTCATCATTATTTTTTTGATCAGCCGCTTGATGACGATATTCTTTGGGAGTTGGAGCAAATTGAGAAAGAGGCAGATATAGAAGACATACTAAGTTACAGGTCTTCTGCGGAAAGTGAGATTGAGGTGTGATCATTGTCAAATATACTACTTCATCATGGAGATTATTGTTTTTAAGTCATTTGGTACTTTTGTAATTACTGTGACATTCAGCGGCCAATTATTTTATTTTTCTAGAATCATCTTGTTTTGTAGGAATTCCTGGAGAAATCATCTTCAAGCTTTGGAGTTAATAATGGTGCCAGTGATAAGTCACTGGATGATGAGCGTCCGTCTAGCAGGCTCCGTGGATGGTTGAACTGGCTGTCACGTGGCATGCTTGGTGCTGGTGGAACCGATGACTCTAGCCAATTTTCTGGTGTGGTTTCCGATGAAGTGATTAAGGTACATGTCTTTGGGAAAAATAAAGATATAAAACAGGTTCATGTCTATTATCTTTTTGCTGATATATAGTAACACCCACAATTTGTACAGGATATTTATGAGGCGACCAAGTTCCATTCTGTGCCATCATCTGGTGGGGACACTGCCGCGGATGAAATTTCTTTATCTTCAATGAAGTTCAACATACATCGAATTTCAGCAACACTACGGAGCAAGTACGAGATCTCCTATGGTTAATGCTGTATTGTTGGTTAATAATATTAATGTTTTGTGAAAATATATGCCAGAGAGAGGTTTATTAGGTCAAGCCTTGTTTTTCAAATTGTGTAATAAATTGTTATCATGCTTTGAATTACAGGAAGTTTGACCATACTGTTGCTGAGTTGGTTTTCAAGGAGGTTTTAATTGAATGTAAAATTTGGGAGAAATCTGCGGTGATTATTTCCATGGTCAACTCCATTGAGATAGTAAATCCGTTGAACAAGCAAGTTATACTTACTAGAAGGGTTTGTATTTTTCAATGCATTTTTGTCTTTTAATATTCAATTTAATTTGTTGTGACAAGTATTAAGCAACATGACTTTATAGTAGTGCTCACTGACAGAATGATATTAAAATCTTAGTTTTGTTTTTCATTGTTTTTTCCATTCCTAAATTATTTACAGGCCACGTTTGAGGAAAATGTTCCTGAATTGAAGCAACCTTCCGTAAATATCCAAGTTGATATTTCACCTGTGAATGATGAGAGTGAATTATCAGTAAAGGTACTTTTTTCATCTTTAGTTTTGGACTACCGTTAAGTGTTGTATGAATATCTTCTCGTTATACTTGGGACACAATATTTCTCATTTTAATTGCTAATCTTGTATCTCTGTACTCAGGTTTTGCTTCACACACTTGAAGTGACTTTTGATTCGGAATTTATTTGGAACATCATAGAGCTTTATCAAGTATTACAATCCTTCACATTTCAGAAAGAAAGGGTGAACAATTTCACATTATCCTTTTTGTAAATAATATATACTTTGAATTTAGATCTTATTGGTTTGCAGAGCTTATGATTAAGCATTTGAGAAATCTAATTTTCGGTTTTTAAGAGAATAGTTCTGAATTAGAAATATTAGAATATATGTTATATTTAAATATTTTGTTATGAATTAGAAATATTTTCAGTTATGAATTAGAGTTTGTTTATATGACATTGAGGTCATACTACAGGTCTTATTATCGCTGAATGGCATTGAAAATGATGAAGTACGACTCTTATCGAAGGCGAGGTAAATTTTTCCACTTAAGATGTTGGACAGCTTTTCTCTGAATGTTTGCATAATATATTTTAATTACATTGCATGCTTGAATAAGTCTCTGCTGTTTTAGTTTACTTTATTGATTATTTAATTTTTTTTCCTTAGCTTCTAGAAGTTTCGAACATGTTGCTCAATCAGTTGTATTTGACTTAAGATGTTGAACAGCTTTTCTTTGAATGTTTATATAATATATTTTAACTAAATTGCATGCTTGAATGAGTCTCTGCTAATTTAGTTTACTTCATTGATTATTTCATTTTTTTTCTTAGCTTCTAGAAGTTTCCATCATGTTGCTCAATCTGTTGTATTTGACAGATTCATTTTAGCAAGTCGCAAGAGGGTTAAGAAGCATTTTCAGTTCTTCAATATTCTAATAAGTATTCCTTGGGAAGATTCAAATTCAGATCCTTACAAAATGGTATTTGTGTTCAAAAATAGAAAGCATCTTTGAATAATAATGTTGGGATTCCGTGTCTCTTATTATGAAACACTATTTTTGGCAGGAATTGGAATCAAGGCATCTTTCCTTTGGATCTAAACGTGACATAGGTTCTTTTGCTGCAGATGCGAATGATCAAACTTATCTCACAAGAAATTGTTTAAATTCTTTACCTACTAGCAATATTCATATGGGATTTCAGCTTCAAGATCTCTATGAGCACTTTGAGATCAAATTAGATGATTTTAAGGTCTGTAGTTATTATTTTAAACTAGAAATTCTTTGTTAACGGTTTGAGACTTAGCATCGAATTAATGGCCTCCCCACAGATGACATTATTGCGGCCTTCTGATCCTCGTATCCTCTCTGTCTTGGAGAAACTTGGTTCTACTGTTACCTTGTCAGTCTGTATTGTCCCAGATGAATCAATATTGAAAAGATTTGAGGTAATTAAACCTCTTGACAAACTGTTTTAATTAGTTAGTTATTATTTTATTTTATTTTATTTTTGGGTACAAGTTTTAATTAGTTGCTCTTAAATTAATATATGTGAATAGTTAAGTACATTGTTAGATGTCTCTTGATTTCAGGTTTATGTTGTTATATCATCTCTACTCTCATGCTTTTCGCTCTCGATTTATGATGCAATTCTGGGATTAATTTCAAATTTCAACATGCTGAATCGGACGTCAGACTCGGGAATGCTGACAACTGCCACCTCGGCTAGTATTTCTTGTTTCTCTCTTGTTGCTAAAATGGAGTCAGCCATCTTCCTTGTCGACCTCGAAAATGATATGGAAAATAGCTGCATAATTATGCTTTCTTTGCAGGAGTTGGATATTTGGTAAGTAGCTCGTCAGTTTCTTGGTGCACACGTAATCATGCCACTAATAATCAATTAGTTAAATCTCCATTCTGATAATTGTTTTGGTCAAAGTCGACGTAGGGTTTGATAATTTCCTCATTTTGAATTCATGCTTCATCGTCCAAATTGCAGGTTATCTATTGCAGAACTCCCACAGTGGTGGATTCGTGCCAAGGCCTTGAGGATTATCACTTATCCGAGGAAAAATGAGGACAGCCATACAGAAATTATGTTTTCTGGCCATTCTGGTCAACCATGTGATGTGGGTGTCAAAAGTGCTTGTGCTGAAAAGTGCTTTCTGTTGCATTCTGAAGCTAGCAGAAACTTGGATTTTATTCATCACAAGTATTCAATTGGGTTAAATGACGTTGACTTTGACTGCTATCCACATATAATTGGCCTGCTGATTGGATTTTCTGAAAAACTATCCAAATGTGGTGTATCTCATGCTGTCCAGGCGGATCGGGCCAAACCTGTTGTTGAGAGTAAGAACCTATTATCGGGGTCTGGGTTTGAGTTCCAAAGATTTGGTTCCTCAAATTTCTACAAAACTTGTACTCCTGATTGGGAAAACATTCCAGTTGAGCAGTTTCCTTTTGTTACAATAAATAACATGGGTCCTCTTCTCAATCTCGAGAGTTCACTTATCGATGCCATTCCCGAGTGGAGGAAGGTAGTCAAATTGAGAGAGTGTCAAATCAAAAGTGAAGGATTCAATTTTAGAAAGGGATCTAAACAACTGAATGCCCGAACTTTACCTAATAATACTGACATATTTGCTGTTCATTTAACTCTCAGCAATGTTAAAGTCCATTTTCATGATTCTGCATGCATTGTTGGAACAATTACACTCCCGACCTCTAAATCCTCTATCGCTATTTACGAAGACGGCTTTGATATATTGTCTTCAACTGAGGGGTTGACTCTTTCTTCATCTTGGTGTACCCAATCTCTGCAAAAACAATTATGGGGCCCTGCGTTACCTAATATTTCTCCAGTTTTAAACATACGCGTGAGGAAAGGAAATCATGAATCTTTAAGTTCTCCACTTGAAATAAGTTTTGGTGTTCAGCAAGTTTCCTGCATTTTATCACCCGAATATCTGGCAGTATTAATTGGTTATTTTTCATTGGCTGATTGGAACCCTAATTCGAATTTGCAGTCTGTTACTGAAACTTCTGGATTTACAGATGCCGAGAGTGATGATACCATTATTTATAAGTTTGAAATATTGGACTCTATTTTGTTTACTCCCATTGGGAATGTTGACTCTCAGTTTCTAAAGCTTGATGTTCAACAGCTGTATGGGACATTCATAAATAATGGAACTCCAGAAAATATAATGACTGAAATACCCTCCGAGTGTTTGGTTCCGGCTCATAAATTTGTAGATAAGAACCACTATCTAAATATATTTGGACGTGATTTATCCCTAGTGCTGCTGTTCCCCAAGGGTGATGCATTTGATTCCTCTACATTGATTGCACCATTAAGTGCTGATATATGGATTCGAATACCCTGCGATTCCGATCCTTCTGGTATGGGCCCTTCTCCTCCAACATGTGTTATGGCAAGGGTCTGTGATTGCCAACTTATCGTCGAAGGTAAGGACATTTTCATCTTTAAGTTAACTTTTAGATCTAATACTCTATTGACTTCTGTCGTCTATTGAGCCAATTTTTATATTTTTTTTTAATTCAAAAGGGGTTCATACACTTGTTGGCTACGAGGCATTACAAGATATCATAAATCAGTTTTCTTCAGTTTATGATGAATCTCTACGTTTCACATCCGATGTTCCACAATTTCTTCAGTTCAAGAGGTGTTTTGAAGAAAATTATGAACTTCCAGCTGTATCTTCGGGTGTAATCCTAACTGAAGTCAAATGTGTGGCCCATTCAATGTCAATTAATCTGTACTGCTCAAGAAGTGACTCGGCCCATTCTAGACATGTTACTAAAGCTGAGCTGGACTTTATATGCTACGCATCTCTAAGAATTGACGAACCTCATTATATGGATATTTCATTATATTCTATATCACTATTCTCACTTGTTAATTCAGTAACGTTAGTGGAAGGCACACCCCCTTGCTCGAGCTTGTTGGTTACGAATATTTCGACTTCTGAGATGGGCGAAATTGAGATTCGTGCTTCCCTTCCTTCTCTACAAGTGTGGTTACACCTCTTTGACTGGAATGAGGTCATTGACTCATCCAATTCTTACTCTCCGCAGTCATCCAAAGCATTAATTGTGAATGCATCATCATTGAAATCAATAGAGGGTCCTGTTGATCAAGTTGAAATGAATGTGTCCCAGAACGTGGAACCTGATGCCGTTTTCCTTCGTGTCGAGTCAGAAAATATTAGCGTAACAGTTCATATCCCTCTCCGGGTCAGTGATGAGGCATTTGATGTATTTTCCAGGCCCCAAATTCACAAAGATTCAGGTGACGACATACTTGAAGGAAGTCAATATGGGTTTATTTCTGTTTCTTTGAAGAATTGGTGTGGCGAGCTGGTTAGTAATGGCAAAATCGGAAGACTAAACTGCAATGTGGAGAAAGTTGATGGAATGGTTGAATTATGCAAGGACGTAGGCTTTCATGCTCGGCCCTTTTTTCAGTTATTACAGTTCCATTTGGAGGCCGAGATTTGCAGTAATCAGGTAGAATGTGTGCAAGTGAAGGCAGAAGTTCGATGTGACAGCGTGGATGTGTGGCTTTCACATCAAATATTCTATTTTTGGCGACGTGTCTTGTTGGAAATTCCCAAATCGGGGTCATCGAAGTTCGCATTCAGCAGTATTGATCTAACTTTAAATCTAGGGAAGCTTTCTCTTCTTTTGATCGATGGGAAGGTATGGTTAATTTATTTGACTTTTTTTTTTTTTTTGCTGTATCATAGCATCATATTCTTACATTTTTGTGTTAATGCAGCGGTGCTCTAATGGACCTTTGTTGGAATTTTCTATGAGGAATTCACTCTTATGTGCTAAATTTGATGAGAACAAAATAGAGTCCTCGGTGACAGGTGTCCTTCAAGTCAATTACAATAATATCCACAAGGTATAACATGATCACAAGCATCATCATATCTTCCAGCTATAATAATTTTCTAATATTGGTTCGTTCGTTGCCCAAACTGCCCCCAGGTCTTATGGGAGCCTTTTGTGGAACCTTGGAAGTTTAAGTTAAGCATAAGTAGGCGAGATGAGAAGACTGCTCTACTCAACTCTGCACTGATGACTGATATTCATTTCACATCCACGTCACAGCTCAACTTGAATCTTACTGAATCCCTTTTCGAGGTACTTATTTGGCAATTATTACATAAACTATCGTTTACAATGCTCTATTTAATATGTTTAAACTTCAACCTTATAAGCTTTTAAATGCTAGTATTATTTATCTATTAAATTCCTACTTTGTGCAGGTTGTCTTAAGGGCAATTGATATAATTGCGGATGCCTGGGATCTTAATGGGCTGAGTAGTCTTTCTGAACGCCCAATATTCTCTAAACTCCAGATTGGTGAGAATCTATATAACGGTAGATATGCTCCCTATATAGTACAAAATTTGACTTCTTTGCCCCTAGCATTCCATGTCTGTGGAGGTCCAATTAGCAGCGATGATTTGGATGCATCGTCGTTGAAAGACGAGATAATTGTGCAACCGGGCTCTTCAATTCCGATATATATTGATGAAACCCCGGAGGAACAACTTTTCCGGTATCGGCCCACCCATTCTTCCGAGAGACTCAGTGATAAACAGTTCATGGACACGGCACACCGTTATATTATTGTTCGACTCGAGGGAACATCGATACCTTCGGTTCCTATTTCGATGGATCTTGTGGGCCTCAGCTGCTTTGAGGTTGACTTTTCAAAGTCGTCGAATAATTTAGAAGTTGACCACGTTGCAGATGATTTAAAAACCAATTATTTTTCGGGGAAAAACAAAGCAGAGATTGATAGTGGTTATGTTGTTCCTGTTGTAGTTGATGTTTCCGTGCAGCGATATACGAAGCTGGTGCGCTTGTACTCAACGGTATATCCCACATTTTTTTTCAATTCTTTATTTTATTTTATTTTATTTTTACTAAAACAGTTGCATTTCAGGTTGTACTTTTAAATGCTACATCGACACCAATTGAAGTACGCTTTGATATTCCATTTGGCGTGTCTCCAAAGGTACTGTATGAACACCTTTGGTGGATTTTCATACGCAATGAACTCATTTAAATGTATTAATTATTTATATTTTTAGATGCTGGATCCAATTTATCCTGGTCAAGAGTTTCCTCTTCCTCTACATTTGGCGGAAGCGGGCCGCATGAGGTGGCGCCCACTTGGCAATGCTTACCTATGGAGTGAAGCTTATAACATCTCAAATATTATTGCACACGAAAACGGGATTGGATTTTTGCGTTCCTTAGTTTGCTATCCTTCTCATCCAAGCAGCGAGCCATTTCGGTTTTGCATATCTGTACATGACATGTGCTTACCTGGATTTGGCAGACTAAAAGGTGGTGGATCTATTTATAGTAATGATACTGTTAAGCATTCAGCTGAAAATTCTCATCTAACACACTGTATGGATGAGTCAAATAAACGTTTCCTCCATCTAGTCACTTTAAGGAGTCCATTAGTGGTGAATAATTATCTCCCTGTGGCTGTAACGCTGGAAATAGAAAGTGTTGGGGTCACACGTACTGTGTTACTTGCAGAGGTTTGTAGCATGTTTCACGAAGCCAGTTTATTTATTTATTTTTACTATTTTGTAGCATGACCTCTGTAAGATTCTGTTATGCCAATGTTCTTCAGGTAGAAACTTCTTTTTTCCATATTGATTCTTCACATGACCTCACGATGGTTTTCACCATGCATGGGTTTGGGCCTTCAACTCTGAAATTCCTGCGGGCTGAAACGTTTAGTGCGATGGCTAAGTTCAGTGGAACAAAGTTCTCTGTATCTGAAACAATTTTGTTTGATTCCAATTTATCAGAAGGTAATTTATTCTTGTTTGTACGTATTCACAATTGTTTTTCTAATTTCTATACCAGAAATTATTTAAAGAAATGTTCTTTATTTCTTGTAGGTCCATTATATGTTTCTGTGGAGAAAATTATGGATGCAGTGTCAGGAGCTCGTGAAATGTGCATATCTGTCCCATTTTTATTATATAATTGCATCGGTTTTCCCCTCATTGTTTCCAATTGTGTTAATGATATGAAAGGGCTGGGATGTACTGTTCCTTCCTGTTATAACTTGGAGGAGCAGCATCTATTTCCGGGTCGAAAAGATGGGCTGGGCCTTCTATCCTCTAACCAGGATTTCCATATGGCCTCACATAATGATAGTCCGAAGATTGTCTCAACTAGGAAGAACATCAGATCATGCAGACCTTTGAATTTGTCTTCTGCTGCTTCAGATAAGCTTGACGTAAATAATAAAGAATCATCATGTAACAGTTTATCAAATAAGTCAGGTTCAAGCAGTTGTTCAAATTTAAAGTCTCCTGACTTCGTAGAAACTGATCATAAAAAGGTTAGTGGTTGCATGTATTCACCCGACCCGAATTCCTCTGCCAGTGATATTATGGTTCAAATAAGTCGGGCCCGCTCTGAAGGTCATAATACAGAAAGCATCCAAAACTGTAATTGGTCGATCCCATTTTTTCTTGTTCCGTCAACTGGTTCAAATAGTGTTCTTGTTCCTTATCCATCAAAGAACGCTGGGTACATGGTATCTGTTACATCTACTGCCGTTGAGGGCCCAGTTTCTGGGAGAACAAGAATGATCACTTTCCAGCCACGGTATATCCATTGATTCTTCATTATTATACTAATTCCTCTGATTATTTATTTATATATTTTTGTATTTGCAGATATGTGATCAGTAATGCCTGCAGCAAGGATCTGTATTATAAGCAAAAAGCAACTGATTCTGTTTTTCATCTATGGATTGGACGACACTCACAGATTCATTGGGCCGATACAGCAAGGTACTGACTGTAAAGGGCAAGCTAAAATGACCATCCCTTTTCCTTTATTAGATTTTCTAGGATATCGGCATATTTCTTTAAATCTTCTTTTATAGTTTATAAACCTGTTTTATAATCATACTCAAAACTTTTTCCAGGGAGTTACTAGTTTCTGTTCGTTTTGACGAGCCTGCATGGCAATGGTCAGGATGCTTTTTGCCAGAGCATCTAGGTGATACGCAGTTAAAAATGCGGAACTATGTTTCTGGTGCAGTAAAAATGATACGAGTGGAAGTTCAGAATGCAGATGTTTCACTTAGAGATGAAAAGATTGTTGGAAGTTCCCATGGCAATTCTGGCACCAACCTAATCCTATTATCCGATGATGATACTGGTTTTATGCCTTACAGAGTTGATAACATTTCAAAAGAGGTTAGTGGGTGGTTAATTATTGTGTTTAGAATACTCATTAGTATAATTAAAGAGCTAAGCATCAAATAGAGTATCAGAATTAGTCGAAAATTTTTTCTCTTTGAGATTAACGACGTTACTTTTCTGGCATATTGCAGAGGCTACGAATTTACCAACAAAGGTGTGAAACTTTTGAGACTATGGTTCACTCGTACATGTCTTGCCCTTATGCTTGGGATGAGCCCTGCTTCCCACATCGTCTCACTGTTGAGGTATGTTTCATTCTTAGGTTTTACCTGGTAACTTCTAGTTTTTCTTCTATTTTCCTTTTTTTCTTTTTTGGTGATAAGTTACTGAATCCTGGTAACTTGTTGACTCCTATTAGTAACAAATAACTTTTTGACACTCTCTTAAGGTATCTGGTGAGCGTGTTGTGGGGTCATATGCTCTTGATGAAGTGAAAGAGTACGCACCTGTATACTTACCTGCAACTTCTGAGGTAAGTTGTTGATCTTCTTAATATGCCTCTAGGACTGTGTGGGTCACGATGGGGAGGGGAGGTGTAAATGTGATTCATTTGCTTTTCAATTCATCTCAAAACTGACGGGGTGTGTGTGTGTGTGTGTGTGTTTTTTTTTTTTTTTTTTATTGCAGAAGCCTGAAAGGACCTTTTTCGTCAACGTTCAAGCCGAAGGAGCAGTGAAGGTGCATTTCTAGTGTTCTGAAATGGGTTATGGATCTTTTCTCCTTCAGATGTATTGTGTAGTTATATTTTAATTATACAGGTTCTGAGCATTGTCGATTCAAATAGCCATATTATGAACGATTTGAAGGGCCCACGTATTCCTCGGTCAAGAGAAAAAAGAAAGAAAGACAAGAAACAGGAAACTCTTGCTCATTATAAGGAAAAGATATCATTTTCCATTCCATTCATTGGAATCTCCGTGATGAACTCTTACCCTCAGGTTTGTTTAATTGAGATAAATGGGTAAGTTGCCATCTGTCATCTATACGCAACCTCTGCTTTAACATTGTCTAGTGTAATTTTTTTATTTGTAGGAACTACTTTATGCATCTGCAAAGAACACAACGATCGATCTGGTTCGAAGTATGGATCAAGAAACATTTTCCCTCCAGATGTCATCTTTGCAAATCGATAATCAGCTGCACAGTACTCCATACCCCATTATCCTGTCCTTTGACCCCATTGGACAAATAAGAACTGAAAGTGACATGCAAACTACGGACGGTTCGTGGGACCCGGCGTTCACCTTAACAGTGGCAAAGTGGAGGAACACAGATGAATCGTTGGTTTCGTTCGAGTATATAAGCTTAAAGTATGTACTGCTAGATCAATTGTATCTTAAAATTTTGTTAACCATTAAGATCTTATTTAAAAAAAATAAATTTCATTTTCTGGCAGAGTGGCTGATTTTCATCTTGAGCTCGAGCAAGAAGTAATCCTGGGCTTGTTTGACTTCTGTAAAACCATCTCTTCAAGATTCGACAGCACCGTTCTGCCGGATCGGGTTTCCATGCTCCATCTTTCCTCTGATTTTGGTTTAGTAGAAGCTTCTTCTACAAGTGGTAACCAACCCTACGCCAGTAATATTCCGATGCTTATGGATGATTGGAAGAGCGGCCATTTATTGCCATCGGTGGTGCCAATCGGAGCTCCATGGCAGCAGATTTACCTCCTGGCCAGAAAACAGAGGAAAATATATGTCGAATTGTTTGATTTGGCTCCTATAAACTTAACTTTAAGGTGGGCCCCAAAGTGTTCCATAATAGTAGGCATGTATTACTGATAACATCCTGAAATTAAATTCCGGTAATTTTATTCAGAAAGATGCTTAATCAGGTTTTTTTGCAGCTTTTCCAGCAGTCCATGGATGCTTAGGAACAGAATGCTTACATCTGGAGAATCCGTTATCCATGTACGTAAAGCTGTTCTCAAGTTTTTTTTTTAATCAGAATACATGTGTGTGTGTGTGGCTGGGTGCCACAAATTCTGTTTGTTGGTTTTTACGTAAGCGATCCATTACAGAGAGGTCTTATGGCATTTGCTGATGTGGAGGGAGCGCAAATTCGTCTCAAACAGCTTACTATCACACATCAGTTGGCTAGCTGGGAATCTATTCAAGTGATCTTGATGAGGCATTATAGTCGACAACTTCTTCATGAGACGTACAAGGTAAATCTTTATTTATTTAATTAACCTTTTGATGTAATGATTATTAATGTTTGGGATATAGTTATTACTCTCTGCATTCCGTAAAAACTGGCCTAGTTTGACTATTCAGGTCAAATTTACCATTGTTTATTATGCAGGTGTTTGGTTCAGCTGGTGTCATAGGGAATCCCATGGGATTTGCGAGAACTGTGAGCCTCGGCATTAGAGATTTCTTATCGGTTCCGGCCAGAAGCCTTGTGAAGGTATATATATCTTGTCACCAATTTTATCAATACTTTCCCGTAATAAATAAATAAATAAATATTTAAACCTGCTGGTTTCTTTTGTAGAATCCGGCAGGACTCTTCACCGGCATGGCACAGGGTACATCTAGTCTTCTGAGTAACACCGTATATGCCATAAGTGATGCTGCCACTCAATTCAGCCGAGCGGCCCACAAGGTATGGTCTATGTTTAATGAAAACATTTTTGATTGTGTTTTGGATCATTGGTCATACTTTGTATTAGTTGGATCTTTGATTTTTGTAGGGTATTGTTGCATTTACGTTTGATGACCAGACTGTAGCGAAGATGGAAAAGCAACAGTTTGGTATATCTTCACAAAGTAAAGGCGTGATTAATGAATTCTTGGAGGTATTATGGCATCTTGTGGCTGTATTTATCATCATATTTTTATATAAATTATGTAAACAAACTAAATGAAAATGTAATACTTAAAAACAAGGAATTTTGATTAATGATTTAGTTTACCCATGAAATTTTAACTTAATCCTTTTTTTTTACCCCTCCGTTTACTCTAGGGACTCACTGGCCTTCTTCAGTCACCAATTAGAGGAGCTGAGAAACATGGTCTTCCAGGAGTCCTCTCAGGTACTTCCCTATCAAAATTACTCCATCCGTTCCAGAAAAAGAGTCCCACTTATAAAAATTATTAATACAAAAAATATATTTAAGGTGACTGCTATTTCATTATTTTAGGGGTAAATCTGGAAAGAAAAATATTTTTAGCTGAACACTGTTTCCTTTCTTGCAGGTATAGCCCTTGGAGTTACAGGACTTGTGGCAAGACCGGCAGCTAGCATACTTGAGGTCACCGGAAAAACCGCACAAAGTATCAGAAACCGAAGTAAGCTCCATATGGGGTCCCACCGCTTTAGGGTCCGCCTCCCAAGGCCATTAAGTAGAGCATCTCCCCTGAGGCCTTACTCTTGGGAGGAAGCTGTCGGAACATCTGTACTTTTATCGGCTGATGACAGCTTAAGGCTAAAAGACGAGATATTAGTCATGTGCAAGTCACTTAAACAGGGTGGCAAATACGTAATTATCACAGAAAGACTTGTCTTAATTGTTAGCTGCTCGAGTCTAATAGACTTGGGGAAGCCCGGATTTCGAGGCATTCCTGCTGATCCAGAGTGGGTGATAGAAGCAGAGATAGGGATGGATAGTGTTATCAAAGTTGATGCGGATGTTGAGGTGGTACATATAATTGGAAGTAGTTCAGATACGTTATCAAGGCAGAACCAGCGTCACCAGCAAAAGAGAAGCAGTGGAACGAGGCAGAAAAGTTGGGACAATGATTCCAGCCGGGTCCCACTTTTTCAAACGAAAGATTTGGAATTCACATGCGCGGAAGAGGCGGAGAATTTTTTACAAATATTATTGTCTACGATAAAGAAGGGGAAAGAGCGCGGGTGGGGATATGTGAATCTTCTGCATCAATGTAACCTCAACAGAGGGGGGCGGGAAGACGTCTTTTAATCGTTTTACTACAAGATTACCGGTTTCTTGTAAGGTAGCTTTTGGGTAGTATTGATGTGCAAGTAGCCTTAGATATAGGCATTGGGGTACACCACTATATTATAATTTGGGTGGATTTTGAAGTAAAGCAACGAAAACTAAGTCGACCCACAATTTTGGTAGATGGAAATAGACTTGTTTGTTGTAATTATGTGCATTTTTCATATTGAATGAAAATGGATTGTGTCTATTGTAGGCTAAAGTGTGTTTTTGTATCTGTTGGTGGCCAGGTATACCTCTTCTATACACAGAAAATAAATTTAAGTGCTCAATTTTATAATTTTATATAACCACAAGAAGATTAATCTGTGGCCTATTCACTTTATAGTTGAATTATAACTATATTCCGAAGTTCGGAATGGATAAAAAAAATTATTATCTATAAAATTGAACTCTCTGATCTTGCAGAATAAAATAGTAATTTATTAAGTATTTAGAAATTATAAAACTCAAATGTAGTAAACAATGTAAGTTAAAAGAAGTAAATTTGCAATTTAAATCTAAACCCTAAAGAAGCCTTACTAGACTACAAAAGTCTCATACCAGTCTCACTGACTCACAAGAAAAACTCTTAGCTTTTTATTAGCGTATAAGTGGTAATTTAAATTAATCGAACCTTTTATGCTATCATTAGACTTTGATCTGCCCAAAATAATGTCACAGAAAAACAGGGGGGAATTTTTATTTCTTTTAAATTTATAGCAAATCAATAAATCACCCTTCAAATTTTGTTTCAGTATTGTGACGCC
>JAUMHB010011113.1:0-27380 GCA_032359685.1 Pittosporum tobira
GATTATGATTCTGAGCATTATATAACTCTCAGGTCCAAAACGACCAACATGCCCTTGGGCACAATAAATGTCAAACTGACCAAAATGCTCCTGGCATTAAATTGTTATTTTAACTCCTTTCCTCAAAACGTAACCGCGAAACATAATTCAACTAGAGAAATAACAATAGAAAGATTTGATTTATTAAATCATTCTCAAATTTTCGGGTTCTCACACAAATAGTGTGTCAGCCGCATATATATAGGAGTCCTCTTTTGTACAAGAAGCATAGAAGTTGAATTCATTATCTATGAAAAAGGGTTTTCCATCTTTTCCATCGTTGTTACACCTAATTTCTCTGTTCTTGCTGTAGCATAATATTGTTATAAGTTTACGGCTTGTGATGGGGTGTTGGTGTAACTTGTTAAATTTCCTACAGTGCTACATTCCAACAAGAAGAAATCTTCATCTCTCCTACTTGATTCTCACCTGATGAAGCAAAACATTTTATCTACAAGTTCCAAAGTGACATTAGTTATCAGTTGTCTCTACCATTTCAGCCTTCTTCTCCTGACATATTTGTTGCAGGTTCATCTAATGGTTTAGTTTGTATTGGGCAACATGAATTCTATAAACATAGACTACCTTTTGTTTTATGGAATCCTGCCACCAGAGAGTTCAGATTTCTTCAGCTCCCGCCACCCCTCCGTAGGCGTTATGGTTATATACCTGTTTGTTTTGATTTTCTTCCAAGCATTGATGATTATAAGTTGGTAATATGTACACGTTCTTGGAAGGACGAATTCGTCAATGTTGATACTTTTAGGGTTACCAAAAACTATTGGAAGAGAAGCAGCGATATTGTACTTAATCCTCAAGTAACAGCCAGGACCGAGGGTGTGGTGGTGAACGGATATATGCACCGGTATTGGGACTTGTGAGAGACGACTGTGAGAAAGTTAGGCAGCTTGTGCTTTCATTTGATACGAGAGAGGCTATGCTGCCCGGACATCCAATTTTTGCTGAAAAGTCTCTTGCTATTCTTAACGAATCACTAATCATGTTTGCATATCCCTATACAGATTTGTACAATTCATGTTTAGAAAGCATAGAAATTTGGGTAACCAATTATCGTTGCGATGCTACCGAGTCTCGGACTAAAGACTCAACTATCCAAAACTCGCCGTGCGCCCACTTGGATTTTGGTTAAAAGGTGAGGAGGTTATCTTTGCTGTTTGTAAAACTAATATTATCTCCGCTGATGGTTATGAAGCTGAAGCTAATCTATATATATATATATATATAAAGTACAAACCGGTCAAACAAAATCAATTTTAATTTTATATTTTACTTAGACAATCATACACTTACTAATGTGCCTCTAGACTCGATTAACTTAATTGAGTTAATTGTAGTTGTCAGTATTTGTTGGGTCACTTCAATAGGTTATGAGTAAGTTTACCATTCTACTAAATTCATATGATTAAATAAATTACAAAATATTAAATATTATATGTATCGCTTAATGATATATAAATTTGGTTTTTCATTATTTTCAAGTATACATACTTTTCATTATCAACGTATTTACTGATATCATCACTTAACTATATTTTAATTATAAATTATTAAACATAAACCTCTAACATATATATATACAAATTTATTGTTAAAAAATATTACTAATAAAAATAACTATGAATTATCTATTATTTTTCATATATAATATATGTTAAAGAAATCACCGTTAACTTATATTTTAATTATAAATTATTAAATCTAGATAAACTTATTTATCAAATAAATAAATAATTTATTAATATATATACATAATATCCGTTTTAATTTAAAACTAATTAAAAATTAAAAAAATATTATAAAATATTATAATAATTTTTTATAATATATTAATAAACAATTATATTCAAATAATGCCGAACATTCGAACATAGAAAAGCCCGCACTGTGCCATCTTTTCAAGGTATACACCACGCCGACACTCTTATTTCAATTAACTACGAACCTCGTGTCTACTTATTAGTCGTCAAATTATGTAATCGCATATTTTATTATGTCGTTCGATCACGATATTTTTGGATGTTAATTTTACCATTGAGCAGAAATAACTCTTATCTATATTTATGGAGAAAATAACTTTTCTGTTACTATACTGCATCCTGATTTATATTTTGATTTAGTCGACTTACAAAAATTTCAAAAATATAACTTACCATGAGTGAAAAACACATAATTTTGTCGCAAAAAAAAAAAAGAGGCTAAATTGCATATTTTATCATATAAGTTGTCACGCAATGTCAATATATTCACTTAAGTTTGAAAAATAACACGTATGTCCACCTAATTTGTTAATTTGAGTTAATTGCTAGTTTTTATTAATTTTTTGTCCTAGAACAATTTTTTAAGTGTGATATGTATTATTTTTAAGGGTAAAATGAGAACAAGAATAATACATAAATAAAGAAATAAGTATTATTGTATCAATTTTATTCTTAAAAATATTGCACATGCCACTCATGTGACGATTTCATGACAAAAAATAAACAAAAACTAGCAATTGACTCAAATTAATAAATTCGATGAACAAATACGTCACTTTTCAAAATTAAGTGGGTACATTGACACTGTGTAATAATTTAAATTGTTATATATGCAATTTAACCCAAAAAAAATGTTGATTCCACTAATGACAGTTGCTATGTGGGATATAAATGAGTAATTGTTGAGGTGGAAATGATGTGTCCACCGTGTAACTCTTGGGCTCTGCTCATGTGGATTTAGAAGTAAAAATAAATATCACTATTTATTTGGATATAAGAAAATGGGAATTTAAATTTTAAAGAAAAAGCATACATATTGCTTATCACCACAACCATGAAACCCAGATTTTTCCACTACTACCGCCGCCATTATCCTCACAAATCTCGCCTCGACTCCGACCACAAGGTCTACTAACGTCATCTATCCGTAGGAGAAAATATCAATGAATACTATGATTTTTTTTATATTTTAGTATTTATGATAAATTAATTTAAGTTAAGAGTATGTTTAATTTTATTATTTTCGTATAAAGATTAGGATTTCAAATTTTAGTAGTATTGGATTTCAAGTTCTATTAATATGAATTTTAAGTTTTTAAGTTCTTATATGGAGTTGGATTAGTATGTATATATCTATAAATATCACCCTATGATGTACTCATAGTATATATATTATTATAAATTTATTTAATAATATTTGAGATTATTTTCTCTTTTTTTTTTTTATGGATTCAAAACTTTCTAGTGAATTTTAGAATATTTACCTATTAAATTTTAGAATTTGTCAACTAAAACGATATATAATGTTTCAAATGCACTAGATATTAATCCTGAAAACTCTTGATAGTGATGAAAAATTTATTGACTGAAGTCCAATTTGCACCCCAAATGGTTATCGAGAATGAGCTTTGCACCCCAAACTTCTAAAATTTAAAAAATCATATCAAACTTTTAGTTAGGCAACTAAATGCACTTTCTGTTAACTTCTCCGTCTAATTACTTAATAGAGCTCATTAAAATGAGGGCAAAACTAGAAAGTACTTAGGTTATCATCTTAGTACACCGTCACTCGTCCGCGAAGGAATTGAAATCTTTTTTTCTTCTTCTATTTCATTTCCAAGTGATTCACTATGAATCCACTTGGAGACATTCTCTTCATCATTTGGGGAAGTTAAATTATGGAGATCTTCATCTAGGGTTTTTGTAGGAGGAGGAGGTGAATTGGGTAAAGACCCACAAGGGGTTTGGCCAGAATCCACAGAATCTGCCATTAACATGCTTGTTAGGAAGGCAGAGAGATTTATGGAGATTAAATGGCGGGTAGTTGAAAAGTTAGGGTTTGATGCAGTGACTGGTTTTGGTGATAACTGAATTTAGAAAGTCGATAATGGATTGGGATTTTCTTGTCAAGCTTAAACGGAATTCGAATTTCTAGGGTTCTGACATCAAAATAAAGATTCAATCTTTAGTTTCACTACATTTTGCCAACTACCAAATTGGCAAATATACGGAAAATTCAGCAAGTATAAGAATCAAAAGGCACCTCTCAATTGAACCTGATGAGGGCACTCTGACCTTCTTGTCATGTAAACTCATACCGTCATCCTCAATTTGATTCCCCATTAGAGGCAAATTGGACATCGATGTCGACGAATTCGTAGACCCAAAAGACGAACTGGTCTCAAGAACCATGGACTCCGACATCGATCCAATATCCAACAACCCATTCTTACCCTCCCCACCATTATTACTCAAAGTCTCACCCTGACCCGAGTCTTAAAGTCCCAACCCTTCAAAACCCATCAACCCATCGTCCATACTCGCATCCGCATACTGCCCTCTCTGGATCATCATCGTGCTCTCTAGCGCATAAGAAAACCAAGACTCTGACTTCGGGTCAAGCAACATGGTACCGACGGACTCGGACTTTATCGAAAAGAGGAACAATCTAATGCGGGAGAGTGTAGGAGAGCTTGCGATGCGGTCGTGCTCCTCTAAGAAGTTCTGGAGGTCTTCATCGGTGGTGACGGAGATGAGAAAGTCGATGTCTTCGTTCGGGAGCTGGTACTTTAGAGTGAATTGGCGGTTGTTGTAGAGTGTCTGGGAGAGGTGGGCAGTGAAGGCAAAGAGGGTGGCGATGGTGGTGCGACGGTCCACCAAGACGATGCGGGTCTCGCCACCTGAGTAGAATTAGGGACTTGCTTTTTGGGCAGGGAACTATGTGGCTTTTCAGTTTTGCCCTCATTTTAACGAGCTCTGTTAAGGAATTAGACAGAGAAGTTAACAGATGGTGCATTTAGTTGCCTAACTGAACGTTTGGTATGATTTTTTGAATTTTAGAAATTTAGGGTGCAAATCTCATTTTCGATAAACATTTGGGGTGCAAATTGGACTTCAGTCAAATATATTTAATTTTTGAACACAACTAAAGCGAAATATTGAAATAAAGTGTACGGTCAAAAGCAAAGAAGATGTGAGAGATAGGTTCCGAATTTCTAGATGTTTTGACCCCTTGAATATTTGTTTTTGCTTGGATGAGGTTGGATGAAAGTGATTTAGCACAAAGAATAAATTGGTGTGGTGATAGTGGATCCCCTTGACGAAGACCGACACTAGTCTGGGAAAAAAAAATAAAAAATCAAGGGGAGCACCATTGATCACTTGATCAGAATTGAGTATGAGACTGTTGATATGCATTGCATAATCAACCTAATGCAATGATTATAGAAGTTATATTTTTAAAGTATTTTTCTCACAAAATGCCATTTTAATAAAAGTTCAAGCAACAAATTTGTATTATTTAAAAATATGACTTATAATTCAAAATATTAATTTATTTAATAAAAATATCAATTCCTAAATTAAATGTGGCAAGAAACTTTTTTGGGAGAATGGTACGGTCTTATATAAGAAGTTGTGAGTACTGGATATGTAAAGATTGGTTTCCAAATTGTGAACATACAAATTTGAAGAATGGTGGGTGCAAACGCAAAAAGAGTTTGAAAATTACTTGTTCATTTTTTTATTTTTGTATTTTTTTTTACTCTCTCAATCTCATAAAAATTACAATATTTACTTTTTTTTGGACGTTCTATAAAAATTGTAACTTCCTTTTTTGAAAAGTTTAATAATATAAATTGTCTAAATTACTTTTACTTTATCAACTATGGCTCACCACTTCAATCATTATTTTTCTATTTAAAATTATAATATCAATATTATATCCCACCAATTTAATCATTATTCTCCTTTTTAAAATTATAATATTCCTATTTAAATTATTATTCTCTTTTTTAAAATTATAACATCAAATAAATTATTTAAATTTCGTAAAAAATTAAAATCTTATAATATTTTTAGAACGAATAGAGTATTAATTTTCACATAATCATGGGCCCACTAATTGTCCTTGAAAAAGCTTACTTGATGGGCCTTACGTAGCTGCATTAACCACCTCGATTATATTGAAGCTTCGTAGCTGTATGCCCGTATATGCTGGGAAATATGGTTACTTAGAAATCGGGCTTTCCATGATGATGTACAAATTTATGCAGGGGCGAGTATACGGAAATATTTGGCTTGCCTTGTTGAGTTTTATGTAGCAATTTCGATTTCAAATCTTATCTTGCACTCTTTGTTACATCTCATCTCATTTATAGGTGCATGTAATTTTATCTTTTTTATTTATTAAAAATATTGATATTAATTAAAATAGATTTACATGACTTAGTTAAAACGATCTTTTCCTAATCTTCAATTATAGTAAAAGCCCTTAAATTTAGAGTCGTTTGGGATTCCAACTCAATTCTAACAATAAACTTTTTTAAATAAAAAAGAGAAATTGTTTGACGTTGCATATTCGATACACGATTTCGTATAACAAAAGTGAAAACAAATAGTGAAACAAGATATTTGAATTCAGCATTTTCACCCCCTAGATCTTATCTCTCATTTCATTAATATGTTTGGCTTTTCTTATTTTATAATTTTATTTAAATCCAAAATAAAAGACTGATTGTTGTAGAAAGAAAATAAATAAATAAATAAATAAATAAGCAAACAATAGTAATAATGGCTGAACATGTGAGGAGGGACATAATAAAGAAATAAAGATCGAAGAATATTATGATTCGTCCTTCTCATTTGCACGCTATCTTTTTGTTCCTTCTCGTTCTCTTCTGTATCATTTCTGTCTCCACGCCGTCTCTTTTTCCCTTCGCACATGTTTAGAGTAAATTATTTTTAAATATTAATATATTATTTTTAAATACTCATATGCTCAATATTTTAATTATAAAAATCCTACTACCATTTTTATAAATAAAAAAATAATTATTTTAAATTTAAATTAAATCATAGTAATTTAAAATTTTCACATTCTAAATTGAAAGATGTCATAACTAACTTTTTAAAAGCTGAAAAGAATTCTAAAAGCAATAGAGTATATATTTACTTAGCATTGAAGTTTAATAATACTAATACTCATGAGATGTCTGAGAATTCCAATTTTTTTTGTTGCTGAAATTTTAGTTTAGTGGTTACAATTGACATCATATAGCTATGAAGTCTTCAATTTGATTTTCACGTTAAAAATGATTTTATTTTAAGTATAAGCTTGTTTTTGTTTTAAGTTAATCTAAGTACTCTTTATTAGCAAAAAAAATTTTAAAATTTTAAAAAAAAAAAGTTTTAAAATTCCAATTTTCTTATTCATTGAATGTTGTATTCAATAATAATTATACTAATTAATAGAAGCAAATTGATGTGACCAATATTATGTGAAAATATAATTATATGTATAATTAATAGATAAGTGACTGTATCATTTTTATTAATTATATTTTATCACATTAATTTGTAAAAGATATTATTATAATTGTAAGTATATAAAAAAACAATAAAATATTTTATTGTTATTTCATGTATCCGCATTAGTTGATGGCCAATCAATGCCAACCAACATCAACTTGCATGTTGGGTGGAAAAAGTTGGCTTTGGTGTACTTTCTGAGCCATGTGTGCAAAGAAGGCAGCCACTTACACACCCAACCTTTTCCTAGGACTAAATGGGGTCCAGTTCTCAATCTAACCTACCTAACCATTTATTTTTTTTTTTCCTTTTTAACTGTATCAAAACACTTCCTATTTTCCTAATAATTCAACTTTTTCTTTTTCTTTTTTTAATTGATTTCGACTTTTAATTATTATTCATTACCACAAACAAACAAAAATTTATTTATAATTATTTTTGTATAAATAAATACTCTTACGGTTTTAAAAAGAAATTTTTATAATTATTTTTTGTTTCTTAAATATCAAAGTTTATATAAAGTGTGTTAATATTATTTTCATGTGAAAACGTTAAATAAATAACAGAATTTCTCTTTTCCACAATCAAATGTTTTGTTCGTTATTTGTTGTCTTTTTAGCAAACTCAGTATAATTTGGGCTATAATCTGGGCTTATATAATGCACAAAATACTTAATTATTAACATAATATCAGCTAACAATTTTTTTTAATATTACATATAATTTATTTTTATTTTTTTGAAAAAATCATGTTATATATTCTGACTATAAATTTTCGTGGTTTTTAAGTTATATGTTAAGATTAGTAATTAGACTCATAATAAAAAAAAAATTAAATTTTTACCTGAATAACTAAAAAAAAATCATGTTTGTGCACATCTTTGATCGGATATTCGATTTCGAAAAATAAATTATTTTCGTTTTTGAAATCAGAATAAATTCATGGCTCGATGACATCAACAACAAAATTATGAGAACTAAATAGACAATGAAAATTCCAATAAAGCCCCCTCCGGGTATAATGTGACTAGTAGACTTAGCAGATCGGTAGTTGATCCTCCGCCGGAAAAGCACAACAAATCACAGTACAAAAAGTGAATGACAAGAAACCTGCTTACTCTATGTATTTTCTTTTATTATTCTAATTTAAATTACAACGGTTTAATTTTGTATAAAATTTAAAAAATGTGTTTAATATTATAATTTTAAATAAGAGAATAATGATTGATGTTATTATTCAAATAAGAGAATAGTGAAGTAGTAGTTAAAGTACTGAAATATAATATTAATATAATAATTTAAAATAAGATAATAGTAATTTAAATGGTATGTCGTATTTGATAAAGTAAAAATAATTTAGACAATTAATATTATTAAAAATTTTAAATTAGGTATATTGCAATAATATAAGATGTCTAAAAACGACAAATGTTACAATATAAATCGAACGGATGGAGTATATCTAACCAACATCTGTTAACCTACTAATCCGGTTCCCAGTTTTTTCTTTTTTAATAATTAAAGAAAAACAGGCACGAAATATCGTAAATAAATTAAACTACTAAACGATTTCGGCTTTATTAAAATACGTTTAGCTAAAAATTGAATTCGAACTAAATTTTAAATAGTAAATAATAGAACATGAGTATTTTTTAAAATCTGTTGATTATTTGAACTTTATTAAATTAAATTTTTTTTATTGATATTCGATAAAATTCATTTGAAAAATTGAAAACTTCAAAATATACTCAATTCATATTTGTGTTTGACTTAATAATTAAATTAATTTTATTTTATATTCAATAAATTATACGAGTTGAATCTGAATAAATTAATATTCAATTTGATTTGGTTGTTTCGCACCATAACCCAAGCTCCATTCATGTTAAGACTCATACACCCAGTTAACCAGCATAATATATAATTATTTTTAAAATTTTAGTTGATTATTTTAAATTAGTCGCTAAAAAAGAAAAATAAATTAAATTCAAATTATCGGATTTGATTTGAACGGTGCGGGTAAGCAAGTCCAAGATAAAATTTGCTAGCAGCAAGCGCGGCCAAGGTCACATCACACAGAGCTGTGACCTAGCTATCTGACCCACCAGTATATGATTAGACTGGACAAACTAACAATAACACGTGTCATCATCCTACCATCCACCTTGTCGTCCAGGCCGTGATTTGATTGGACAGTCACGTTAATTAACCAACTGTCTGTCCCGGAAAGCAACACTCTTTCCGTGCACCGCGACGCATCTGATCATATCCCCTTATAACGGAGTTCGCGTGTCTCTGTAATGTCTGCATAAAGCGCTAACCCCACACACATATACAGTGAGTTTTAGAGAGGGAAAATGGAAGCATATTAGTAGTAGCTCTTTGAGCTCCATTTCCTTGCTCTTTGAAAAAGTGATAAAGGCAATGTGACTTAATTTCTCCAGAAAAATCAGTAATTTTCTTTTAATTCAATTAGATTTCTTCCAATTGGTGGATCGTCTGATTGCAAATTTGATGTTCTTTTCTTTTTTTGTTGATAATTGTGGCTGTAGATTGATGTATGAAATAGCATGCTACCTATTTATATACTTGGTGTGTTGAAATTAGCTAGATTTTGCCAATGTAGAATTTAGGCACTAGAATAAATTTTTGCCCAGCTATTATCATTCCTTCTTTTTTAAAAGTTTGGGTTTTGTTTGAAATGTCAATAAAATTGAAGATTTGGTTAATTCATTCCAATTCGTAAGTTTTTTCTTGGTACTGAAAATTGAAGATTTACTTGAATCATCCTAAATTTATGTGACAAAAAGGTGGACTCAGTGATTTGGTTTCTTTTCTACCCATTTTACCAATTTGATGGTTGGTTGTATCGCAGGATGGGAGGGAACGGTAATTGAGTTAGCAACCTTTTTCTTGAAGATTGATTTTGCCTGCAAATTTGTGAGGATATCGGTTCTTCCAATTTGCTCCAGTTCATTTTTTATGCTCAAGAGGCTCTATTGGCTGAAAGATTCGTGTGTTTACAAAATGAGCTGGAACCCACATATGGAAGTTCATTACATAAACACTGGCGTGCCTTATAGTTCAACAGGAAACTTCATGGATTTCTTTGAAGGGCTTACGTATGAGCATGTGAATTTCATTTTTGCCGACACTCCTTATGCACAGGTTCATCATACAGTGTGATTTATATTTTTCCCTTTAGGTTCTTGCTACAATTAGATTAAAGTTATGAAATTGGGCTTGCTCCTGGCCAGGTTTTCAGAATTTTATTCTGGCTTTATTTGTTTATGTGTTGCAAGTGCTTTCTGCAAACTTACGTAGCATTGATCTCGTACATTGATTTGGTTTATGAACAGCCTTGTTCTTGAAATTTAAGAGTTGCAACATAATCAAATCGAGTTCACATAGGATGTGGATCTCATTAACTCCTATTTGTGCAGGAGAGTTCATACCCTTCAATGAATACTAGTGCATACAAATTTGGTTTATCTGAACCTGGGAGCTTATCATACTATGATTATAGTCATGCTTATGTGGTCGGAGATTATACACCAGGGATTGATGAATACAGTAGGCATGTGGAGAACTCGTCGACGATCCCTGATGATAGGCCTGCGGCTGTGCATACACAACGGGAAGGAATTTCAAGCTCACCTTCACATGTAAATCCTGTAGAGTGTAAGTTATAAGTTTCAGCTTAATTTATGTAGTCTTGATTTCAATATAGCCCTAAAATATAGAAACTTCCGAGAAGCAACATTTGTTCCTGGATGTGTATGAGCAATGACAAATTGGGTACTATTATCTACCCACTCACCCCTCAGAAAGTGCGCTGTTGGTTAAAGTGATCCGTCCTTTAGCATTATGTTTTTTTATCATCGAGAATCTTCTTCAGTGCTATTAGAAAATAGGAGTGAACTACTGACAAGTTAGACTGCAAATTAGCAATTCTTTGGTAATGTTTTCAGTTTTCCAAAAAAGCAAACAGTATGCATGTTCTTGTTATGATTTCTTAAGCACAGCTGCACTGCAGAAAACTGGCTTGGTTGGTATATTTGTTGGGTATGGAATGAAAATGAAGTAACATGTTTGTTTGATATATCTAATGGACTCTGCAAAGTAAGGAATAAAAAGAAATTGATTCTATAATGTTGGCAGACTATTATTTACAGATTCTATAGTGATTAGGCCATCTTAAATGTAGAAAATTGACTGGAATGTATAAATTGTTTGTGTAGCCAGATATTTAGTTTGAACTAAGTATATCTACATAACAACTTAAGGAAAAAAAAACTGCAACTTTACTTCTTGTCTTGACGTGTTGGACCTTAAATACATCTGGTTTAGCTTTACTGCTACTGACATCCTTGTAAAGCTGATACTAATGGTGTATAAAAGTTATGCATTCACTGGTTTTATGTTTAACAGGTTCCCTTTTTTACTTCCTTATATTGCGTCACTCCACAAATTTAGTAACTTTATGTACCCCATTCTATGGCTTATTGTATGTCCTGAAAAGAATATTGTGGCAGAGTGAAAAGACCTCAGGCTGCAAACAATATTGTGCACAAACTTTTCAGGATACGTAAAGAGGGAAAGGAGGACTATCTTTATTGAATGGACGGAAATATGGAGAGTGTAGAGGGATTCTTTTGTTATCTATTCATCTATGTCTTTATTTGTGTGTGTGTCATTTGGCTACTGTATAATGGTTACATCTTCCTTGTATAATGGTTACATCTTCCTACTTTTGAGAACTGGTTTGCATTTAATAATGTAATATGTTACTAATCAATACTTTTTTTACTTTTATAGGTCCCCAAGGTCATCATAATACTCGTGATTATCAGGTGTGATGATTTTTTGTTGTCAGTTGTGACATTTTGCTTTGCTTTCTTTGTTATAATTCTTTTTAAAACTTTTGAATATTACTATCTCTGTTCCCAATTAGAGATACGCTTTGAGTCAGCTTGCCTAATTCTAAAATTCAAATTTGATACAAATTTATTTGATAACTACAAAGTATACTAATTACATATTGCTTTCAACACTATGAGTTCATATGAAATATGAATTACAATATCAAAGAATGACTCAAAAATTCATAGTGTATCTCTAATTTTGGAACAAAGGGAGTAAATAGTAAGGCATAGATTATCAGGTGTGAAGATTTTTCGTTGTCATCTGTGACATTTTGCTTTTCCTTCTTTCTTATAATTCTTTTAAAAACTTTTAAATATTACTATCTCTGATCCCAATTAGAGATGCACTTTGAGTCAGCTTGCCTAATTCTAAAATTCAAATTCGATACAAATTTATTTTGATAACTATAAAGTATACTAATTACATATTTTTTGCTTTCAAACTGTGAGTTCATATGAAATATGAATTACAATATTGAAAATTGACTCAAAAAGTCAGTGTATCTCTACTTTTGGAACAGAGAGAGTACATAATAAGGCATAGTCCTGAACCTTCCTCTATCTATTAAAATTTGACCAAATATCACCATATAATCGGTGGTAGGATCAAAAGAAAGCCAAGAACTTACCTTAACCTTCTCTGCTACATGCAGGTTGTTTGGCAAGACAATGTAGATCCTGACAACATGACTTATGAGGTTTGATTCATACTCCCGTTGTTTACTTCACTTGGTTTCCAGGCTTATTCTTTCAGTTTAATCTTTCCTGTCACTGTGTGAATCCTTTATTAATAGAATCAGAGAGATTAAAGTTGCAGGAATTCTATCTTTAGATTTTATTCAACTGCACTAAGACTCCAAGGAAAACGTACAAGTAACATAATTTCTAAACCATCGAGAATTAAAAATGTGCTAGAAAAGTTGTCATCAGGATCGTAATAGTTGACTGTGTCTATGCACCAAGCTGAATCAATAAACACCCATATGTTCCACAACTTAGTGAGGTATTTGGTGTTGCTTTACACCAAAAGGTTGAGCCTTGCACCATATATATGGTACTTCTAACGGGGGCCAATGTGGGAACGATGGTCTTATGTTTTATTAGATTTGACCGAGGAAAGAAATTTGGAAGATTTTATATTTTGAGAATGCTGCATGATATTCTGAGCAAGTTTACTGCCTTGTGTGTTCCCACTTAGCATACCTGGGTATACAACATCAATGATTACGTATATTTTGAATTTTAAGAAATAAAAATTTATTTGACCTGATATTTTGGTGTATAGATCTTGTTAGTAGTGAATAACTACTGAGTAGGTATCCTTTTGTATTTGGAATTTTTAAATCTGTTCAGAACTCCTTTCTAGGTTATTAATAATAAAGGGTTTGGTCACTATCATAATAATAATAGTTGATACTAAGAAATCTTGTGATAATATTTTATATGCAGGAGCTACTTGAATTAGGTGAAGCAGTAGGAACTCAAAGCCGAGGTCTTTCCCAAGAACTTATTTCCTTGCTCCCAATTTCAAAATTCAAGTGTGGCTTCTTCTTCTCGAAAAAGAAATCAAAAGATGAGAGGTAACATACAAATATATAAGCAATTTCATTTTCTTCCCTTCCAGAGGTTATAATGTAGCTGCAAGCTTGCAACCATACCATTCAATTATTAAATCCCCAAGCCATTCTTTTTCCAAGAGGTTAAAACCTGCTAGCCATAGTTGTTAAATCGTGAATCGTATTGTATATCGAAATCCTCGAATCGATAATCATATATCGTTTTGTGAATCGTATCGTAAGATATGGAAAGAAAAGAAAAATACATTGTAATATATCTAAAATAGATATAAACTTAAGTTTATTAGATAGCAATAATGGAACTAAGTACAAAATGACAAATTGGAGAGAAAAAGTCACTCCAAAGTTGTAGAAAACTTATAAAGCGTCTTAAGTCTTATTGTACATAACTACGGAACTCTTCTACTCAGGAAAAAAAAAGAGCTTTAATATTTTTTAAGTCCTACAAGACCATTCTCTAACTTTCAAATGTATTTTTATCATATCGTAAATTATAGTGTATCGTAACACGTATCGCTTATTGTTAAGATACATAATATGTATCGTTAGATACGGTGCAATTTAAGATACGTCTTATGATACGTATCGAATTGGTCATGTATCGTATCGTATCGTAAGATACGTACCGCGTACTGTAGGATATTGACAACTATGTTGCTAGTCTTATAATATAATTAATTCTTCCATTCGTTTGTTGTTATCACTCTCCTCAAAAGTATCCACAAATGTTATCACATATATGTAGGCATGTTTCAAGCAGATCCAAGTTTAGTACAAGCATTTAAATTAGAAACTACTTATATATTAATATACATGCACAAATATATATATATATATACACACACACACACACACGCATGCACAAACACGCACTTTTAAATCTTTAATACTAATTAGATATACCTACAACATTTATGGGTACAGGTGTGTGATTTGCCAGATGGAGTACAAACGAGGTGAGCGACAGATCACTCTTCCATGCAAACATATCTATCATGCTGGTTGTGGCAGCAGGTGGCTTAGCATCAACAAGGTATATGCCACATACTGACTTCCTGAAATATGGTTGTTCTTTTTTTTTTTTTTCATTTTAATCTGATTATTTCAATAAGGTTCTGAGTATATACACCTCGGTATCAGGCTTGCCCCATTTGTTACAAACAGGTATTTGCTGGCGCATCATCCAAACAGTAAGAAATTCTCCAGTGAGCATAAAGGAATGACTTATCTGTTCTTAATTTTTAGGGTCTTTCTTTCAACTTCTTTTTTTTTTTCCCTTTGTTTCCAATACGGAATGTTTCATTTTATTTTTATATGTTATTTTATTAATTTTAAATACCTTTGTTATTAGCTTCTGTAATAAATATGATATTGAACTTGTAGAATTCTGTTAAAAGGTTCACACACATGTACTTCAATTCTATAGTATTTCTATCATACTGATTCTCTGTATTGAGCATTTCGGCATCTCTTTAGAAACATCTGGCTTAGTTCCATTTTTTCACCCTAAAGTTTGTTCAAGTCAACAAATTGCACATACCCTAAGGTTTAATCTGCAAAACTAATCCTTCAGCATTCTAATGGCTTCGCATTGTCCCCAAAGGAAAAGTGGTATTTCAAATGTATTATCGCGAATATGGGGCAAGCAAAACCAAATATATATTTAATTATTTATTTTCTAAATTTTGAAATTATGCAACAATTTGTGTATTGTTTTATCATATGTTTATTATTTCTGCTTCAATTGTCATCCTGTTAATTCATGTCTAAGCATGTTACTTTTGCATATGATAATAAGAATCGAAGAGGAGAGAAAGGAAAGAAGTGGAAGTGGACAGAAAGAATTGCTGTGGGTCTTATTTTTCATTATAGAGTATTTAAAAATATGGCTGATAGATTCATGGAAGACATTTTAATGTGAAATTTTGGAGGAAACTAAAAAATAATTAATCTTTTTATTGAATTTATACTAGAAAGAAAACTAGGCAGTGGCTTCAGGTGTATAAAATTGTGATTGAATCTTGAACTGCTTTGATTTTGTAGTTCAAATAATTCTGTAGGTCCAGTTCAATTAAATATCTAGCAAGGATAACGCATGTCATGCTTTGCCCTTTTTGTTTTTTTGTTTTTTTTTTAATTTGATAGTAACTTAATGTCAGATACGATTTAATGTTTCATAAATTCAATTTTAACACATCCACTTTAGTAGTTAATATTTCTATCAAAAATTAATAAAATTTAATGATTTTTTGTCATTTAGAAAATTCTAATAGAGTTCTATAAATTTTGTTTAGACACTGAACATTAATTTAATTTCATTATGACATTAATTTTGTCATAAATATAACAATTAATAATGTTAAATTTTACAAATTCCAACAACACTTGTCTTTCTTTATTCTTTTTTTTTTTTTAAATAATTTTTTGACTCTAGTTCCACTATGCATTATAATTACATCATATCAAATTATTAACCAAGGAATCACCATAAATGGGAAAGAAATGTCATATAGGATTTAATATTCTATAAATTTTATTTTAACATACCCAATTTAGTAATTAATATATCTATCAAAAATTAACAAAATTTAATGATTCTTTAACATTTACAAAACTCTAATGGAATTCTACAAATTTTGTTTAGACACTAAACATTAATTTAATTTTATTATAACATTAATTTTGTCATAAAATCATATCAAATTATTAACCAAGAGTCACCATGGGAAAGAAATTGGATTTCTATAGAAATCTTTTTTTTTTTGCAACCCGCTTACAAAAATTTCGAATTGATTTAGATAGATATTGGTTGACACGGACATATAAGTCATGTTATACTGTTGAATAACAAGCCTTCAGTTTTCTATATTTCAAGTTATAGAATTATAGAAAACCCGTGAGCTTGGGAGTCCCTGATGATTAAATAAATCAAGATTTTACCATGATTGCAATTTTAGAGAAACGCGAAAGCGAAAGCCTATAGGGTCGCTTCTGTAACTGGATAACCAGCACCAAGAATCGTCTGTACATTGGATGGTTTGGTGTTTTGATTATCCCTACCTTATTGACCGCAACTTCTGTATTTATTATTGGATGGTTTAGTGTTTTGATGATCCCTACCTTATTGACCGCAACTTCTATATTTATTATCTCATTCATTGCTGCTCCTCCAGTTGATATTGATGGTATTCATGAACCCGTTTCCGAATCTCTGCTTTATGGCAACAATATTATCTCTGGTGTTATTATTACTACTTCGGCAGCTATAGGTTTGCACTTTTACCCAATCTGAAAAGCGACATCCGTTGACGAATGGTTATACAATGGCAGTCCTTATGAATAAATCGTTTTGCACTTTTTACGTGGTGTAACTTGTTACATGGGTCGTGAGTGACTTCTTAAGAATAAAAAATTTGAGAACCTAAATTTAACCACTAGGCTAATATCTCATTGGCACCAACACTTACCTTTGTTAAGTGAATAACTTATTTACCTCAATTATGGGCTTTGTTACGGCCCTAAAAATGACTAAAAAAGTATATATATATATATATAGAGAGAGAGAGAGGTTTAATTACCTTTGTTATTAGCTTATGTAATAAATATGATATTGAACTTGTAGAATTCTGTTAAAAAACTCAAACACTACGAATCGGTAATCAAAGAAAGTACATAATTATCTCAAATTTATTTTTCACATTAAAAGTGCTTTTATATTAGTTCATACCTAATCAAATAAGTCTGAATTGATTTAAAATCTTAAGATGTAATAAATTGACAAAAAGGTAAGGGTGAATATATATATATATATATATATATATATCTTTCATTTTCAAAATCGATGGAGTACTAATAAACCTAATAATCATACAAATAATCTTAAGTATCACTTTTTTGTTTTTTTAAAATCACATAATTTACATGCACATTAAAAAACATGAATATTTCTCATATGGCCTTTGTTTTATTAATTCATGTTTAATGTATGTACCTCCTTCGTATACATGAAGAAGACGAGAGAATAAAAAATAATAGAAGTGGAAAGGAGACAACAATTTCTTAATTGGAAATGAAAATCACGTATACGAGAGAATAAAAAATAATAGAAGTGAAAAGGAGACAACAATTTCTTAATTGGAAGTGAAAATCTTGATGATATTTACTATCAATTTTAATGTGAAATCTTGGAGGAAACTAAAAATATAATAAATATTTTACTAAAATAATAATAAAGGAAACTACAGTGACTTGAGTGTCTACAAAAATAATTAGATTTAAAACATGATGAAAATAAATAATTTGTATGAATTCAACAAAAAATATTTTTTTTCTTTTACAACTAGAATTTGTGCTTTAACTACCCACACAAGCTATGGTTTCGATTCCATCAGTCTTGACAGTTTTAATGAATGCATCAAATCATTTACCCATTTCTACGACATGACATGTATGATTAACTTTGTTCTTCTATTTGCCAACATGTAATCGATTGGGTCAACGACTCTGTATATTAAAGATAATACATAATTAAATATGATTTTATATGTTGGTATATATTGAGTAATTATTTAGATAAAAGCCTTTTTATCTAATATGATTCAAATTAATTTCAAATTATATATCTCTACATGAGAATAGAGTTCAAGTCTTTCCCACTTTCTTGTAGCCCAAGCACATAGTGAATTTATGCATTATTGATTGATTATACTTTTGAATAATTTTACCACTTGTTAAAGGGAACTCGGGGACATATTTGTCAGAGAACCGCATCACACATTGAACTCATGGTAAGTGTATCTATTTGGTTAACTATTCGGTTATGTATGTCGTTGGTTTAGTTGTCATTGTGGGAAAAAAAATACAGGAGGCTTGTTAAGAACAAAATATTAATTTAGTCAAAAAAAAAGATAAAAATCTTAAAGGCAATTAGTTTTAAATTGGATGTTTGAACATGAGATATAACAGAACTTGGATTTTCCCTACTTTTATGTAACCTAAACATAAAATAATTTTAGACATTATTACTATTGATTACATTTTTGGAGAACCTCACTGCGTGTTAAAGGGGACTCGTGAAAATATATATCTATCTGAGAAGTTAATTGTCAAAGAATAGTATTGGACTCATGGTGGACATATCTAATTAACTAACTATCCGTTTTGTCATTGATATGATTGTCATTGTGGAAAAAAAAGGACAAATAGACATGTTGAGATAAAAATTAAATTTTAAAGAAATATAATTTAATTTATATACTTGAGAGATCTCTTCACGTATTAATTTGAAAGCAGATGTTTTAATAGTAACTCATAAAAGCATCTCTTTTAAATCAAAAGTATACTTGATGACTATAACATTTAATTAAATTACAAGAATGTATGAAAAACAATATAATAGATTTTGAGTTGGCTTAGCTAGTAAGATTATGAAAAGTAAAATTTTGTACATCTGCTGTGAACAAACTACCTATGCTTCCACCAGAAAAATAAAAAATAAAAAAAAAAATCCAATATGCGAAATATAAAATCGAGTATATTACATCACGTAGAAATTTAATAAAAAAATTTAATTGATAACCAATTTAAATTTTAGAATTTTGTTATTCTAAAAAAGTGGTAGTGTACTCTTCTGGAACGGTGGAAATAGAATATATTACATCACGTACATATGAGTTAAACAATCACCTCGGAGCGTAGCAATGGAACTATCTATTTACAAGCCGAAGATTATCAGAAAGTACCATGAATATCACAGAGTGAAAAAAGGGGGAAACAACTTAATGCAGTTTGTTCGAATGCCTGAAAATTCGGACACTTAATAAAACTCGTTTTCGACATTTGAGTATTAGGTTAAATATTTTTGAATAAAATGTTAACAAGTTAGGTATTTTTGAGTAATTGACGATGAAATCAAGTATAATAATAATTAACTTTCGAGTAATTTCTTTAGACGCTAGGCGTCTTTTTACCAAGTAAGTCAGCTCAACGAATTTTAGAAAATTGATAAAAATCAAGTATAATAATAATTAACTTTCGAGTAATTTCTTTAGACGCTAGGCGTCTTTTTACCAAGTAAGTCAGCTCAACGAATTTTAGAAAATTGATAAAAATCAACAAGATACAGAGACAGAATGATGTTCATGCTGTTAAAAAATAAATTAATGTTCATGGACTTCATGTCTTTGTGCCTTACTCACTTAGACAGGCTAAAAAGTGTACGACTCGTTTGGTAAAAATTTAAACAATTGATACAATTGAAATCAAATACTGTTGAAACAAAGTTTGAAGCCGAAGTTGTGTTTCAAAAAATAAAATCTTATTAGATTGTTATTAGTTTATGCAACTTAAATTAAATTATTGTTTGATAATTGTTATAATTGAAATGACACAAATGATTAAAAAGACATGAATTCGTATGTATAAGATATATATTATTTACATTGTTATCATCTATTTAATCATAACTTATAGTACAATAATTTGTTGCATAATGTCATTTCTCAAATGTAATTTTGTAAAATGATGATAATATTATTACTTCCTCCATTCCAAAATAATAGTCTTTTTATAAGAAAAAAATTGTTCTAAAATAATTGTTGTTTGTAGTTTCAAAGAATAATATAACAATTATTTTTCTACATTATCCTTAATCTCTCTTATATTTTTAAGGAGATTCTAAAATTACTTAAGTTTCTTCTTTATCGTGTTTGCAACTTTCAATAGAAGGATAAAAATAGATTATACAATACTATTTATTTATTATTGATCTTAATTTGTTTGTGTGCATGAAGACAAAACTGTTATTAATTTGGAATGGAAGTGATATTAGAATACAAGTTTATCAAAGAAAAAAAGATTATTATTATAACAGATAATTTTTATAAAATTAGCAGGTAATTAAAAATATAATAAAAGTATTACGTTAAAAAAGAATAAAATTTTCAAAATTATAATTTTGGTATAACTAAGAAGAAAACAGCACTCTAAAGGACATAAATGGGGTGTTGTGGTTGTGCTAAACCAACCTCAATTAAAAGGTAAAGTTGGGTGAACGTGATTGAACAGAGAGATCAAATGAATGGATCCACCAAAATTTAGATATTACATTCGCACACCAAACAAGAATTAAAACTCGATTTGGATCTCAAACACTCCAAAAACTCTGACCCATGCAATACCAAACAAACACGCACGCGCTGAGAAAAATATTACAAACTTTGTTTCATTACATATGTTGGGTAATTTACATATACGTACGTATATACGGAGTCGTACAATGACACAAACATCGTACAAAGGTAAAACAAGACCAATTCCTCTTGTGTTGTTTTACCCCACGTCGCAATAAACTCAAATCGTGCTAGTATTTCTCGTCAAATGCAACCGTTACAAGTCTAGTAACTCTGGGCACATAAGTGCCTCAAATTCAAATGGTTGCATTGGCTCATTTGGGAAGAAGCCCTTGTTTCAATGATTCCTTTTGGAATTCCGAGGGAGGGGTAGAATATTCGGACTTTGTAAACACAATGAGGATCTGCACAGAGATCATTACAAGAGTAATGAAAACTGCACAGAATGCCATCTCTCCCCAAGAAAATGTCCACCACCGGAAGAGTTTGAAAGCACCGAACATGAGGAGACACGACCAAAACATCACAACCTAATTCATCACCACAAATACGAAGCAGTTATATATATATATATATATATATATCTAGAGAGAGAGAAAGAGAGAGAGAGAGACGTACTAGTTTAGCACTTATAGCTTATACTACATCCGTTATAAATTTTACGCTAGCTCTAAAAACAATTTGTTTCAGAAACACTTTTCTTTTATATATGTAAAAATTGCAATCAAATATCTATTTTTAAAAACCATCATTTTTTTAAGGTATCTCTAATTTTGGAATGGAAAGAGTATATAAGGACAAGGTTAACTTACAAACAAAGATTTTTTTGGTCGACCAATTTCTTGACGTTCCTTTTCATTGAATGTGTCCCTTGTAAGGTGTAGTTCCAATAAAGCATCCTGCCAAGTCATAGGAATTTTGTTTACATTTCACTACTTGCACCAAAGTAATACATGAAATTAAACAGTTAAACCAAGAGACCTGTTTTATTGCACTAACTAAATTTTGCGTCTATACCGTACCTTCTCTACAAAAATATCTTTACACCATTGTGCAATTCCACTATCAGTCTCGGGCAATTCTTCCATCAAATGTCGCTTGAGATGCACATGGACCTGAAAGGAACAAACACCTTATGATTTATAAAAGTATCAAATGACTGCAAGGGAAATGCGATTACCTCAAAAGAAAAGCAAAACATGACTAAATATAAAAGGAAACTAAAAAGAAACTCTACACACTTAATGAAAACATTTGGAGGCTGTATATGAATTCTACTCGCTTATGTCCAAGTATGAGGGACCTTAAAACGAATGCTGCAGCTATTACTTAGCATACGGAGCAGGTTAACGTATCTTTGATGTGGTTGTAACAATGGCCCTATTACTTTATATAGGATATGTTTCACGACATATAAACAACAAAATTCTTATCAAAAGTTCCGTGAGCTAAACCACATAAGATTGTTACAGGTGCCAACAAACTGGAATTTAAGTTGACAATAGAACATTATTAGCCTCAGGAGAAGAAAATAGCATTCAGCACTTGTGGCAAAAGCTAATCATGAACCTAGTCAGATAGAACCGCAATTGCATTACATAGTATGGAGACTCGGCTTACCACAGAAGATTGTCCCCTGATTAATCTTGACATTGTTGGGCGGGGCTCCTTTTTAGGAACAGTAACGGTAATATTATAAATCGCTGGAACAAAGGAACGCAGATTATTTACTGCTGAGACGAAACCCTGAAATCAATACAAAATTTAAAAAGAAAAAATAGTAAGATTACCATTTACAGTTCTGAGAAAGTAGACATTGGTGATAAATATCCCAATGAAATTGATTTCTGAGCAGACAGGTGGATTGCCGAACAAGCACAACCAACTCAAAGCCAATAAGCAATAAGTGTTGAATAACTCTAAATGTAAGAACTTACTGAAAAATGAAGTATACAGATGAAAGTTACCAAATTTAAATTAATATTTATGTGATAGTAGAAATTAACCTTTGTACGTGGAATCAAAACATTCCTAGGAACAGGCAACCCTGCTGAAGCAGCATATTCTTGAGCTGCTGTGAGTTTTGCCTGTGTAACGCGTGTTCCTTCAGGAAGAAGAGCCAGCCAGAAAGGATGAGGGAAATCACGTAGCCCTTCAAACCCTGCCTGCAGTACAGAAACCCCAAAAGAGGATTAAAAAAAGAGAAAATATAATCCCATATTAATTTATATTAGTACAAGTGTACAAAGGATACCTTCAACGTGTCCTCATCTTTGGCCCAATTCCTGTCCAGGAAAATATATTCAGAAAAATACATTGACCAGCCAATTACCTGCATGACTGTCAATAAGTTTATCTCCTACTAAAGTACAATTAAAGTGTGCTTATAGGTTTCTAACACTTAGAAATAAGTAAGAACTAATAATCGTCGTCATTATAGTTTAAGGAGTATGTATACTAAGAAAACAGCAACTCACTGGGAGGTATTTAGAGGATTTCTTTGATATAGCTAGTGCGCTACCAAGGCAACCTGAACGCTGTCCATGGAATCAGAATTAATTTGTGGCTACAGAATAATAAAATCAAATATTTATGAAGAGGAAAATATCCAATATGAATGCAGTAGGTCAAATTCCTAATTTTGCAATGCAGTACATTTATACTTTAGCAGTATAATTTATTGAAATAACTGGTTAAAGCAAAGCAATACTATTCAAACAACTCTTGGACAAACAAATACATAAAACACCATTTAATTTTATGAAGATAAGCACCTGAGCTAGGACCCATCCAACCAGCCAGTCTATATCACTCCTGTGATTAGAAATGACGAGTGCGTGCTCTTTACCTGGCAAAAATTCAACATTTTTTAATACGGTGAATAAGATCTTTAAATCTGCAATGATAGTTAGTGGCTTAACTTCTCAATTATAAACAAAAAATAAAAATAAAAATAAATAGAATACTCCAAAAAGGATAAACGCTCACGGCTCACCCATTAACTGAAAAGATTCAGAATCCATAAACAGCTCAACCTGCCAAAATTAGATGTAATCATCACTAGGACTTCTATACATAGAAACAGGTTGTATTAGTTGCAAAACCGATACAACATTGGTTCAAAGGCAAAGCTTCAAAAGTAAGACTCTTGGCAATCGAAGTTAATTGTCATAAATTTACGCTTAAATACACTCTTGAGTATTGCTCATTAGTATATTTGACTGCAAATTAAAAATGAAGGCAATAAAATATATAAATAAATAAATAAACACCTTAACATTTGCCCACCAGTCCGAAAGCCATATGACTTCCAACCACAACATCTCTGTGACTACTCGGTTGATCTTTCTGTATGTACTCTTCGAAATTGGGCGAACAAGGATGAAGAAAAATGCCTGAAAGAAATTATTTAAACATATTTTGACAAATTATTAGGTCATCCAACACTATTTTTCGGTTAGTCATTTAACTCAACATGGTGCTAATAGCATAGACATTATCTCAACTAGTGCACATTTATGATAAATAACAAACACTAATTTTTCACAACTACAATTATGACTTGTTCAGTAACACAAAGTAAATCTTGATGTCCCTGAAAGGAAGTTTAGCGATTCAGATCGTTTAAATGAGCATTTAAAAAGATCAAGAAGGTACTGAAAATTATCAACGAAGTCTTATGAAAACAAAAATATACTCTTGTCCACGGTTTTAATAAAAAGCAAAAATGTCTAGAATAACCTCTTATAGATTCTTGCGGAGACCTTCTTGATTGAAATGTGAATTGTAGAAACAATGATAACAGCATAACCAGTGCCTATTCTGATTTCTCATGCATAGCTAATAAACAGATTGCCAATTGGAAATTGATAATCATTCACAATGTTAATAAATAACTTGAAATTTTCATATACTATTAATATTTACCTTGGACATGCTATAGAAGCTGGGGCGGATTTAGTTAGTCTTATGGGGTCAAAAGACCCCCCAAACTTCTCTCAAAATCTTCTTTTTTTTTTCCTAGAGAATTTTGATATAAACCCCCGAAAATTTATGTTATTGTACCCCACTTAAATAAGAAAATATTTATAGACTTCCCAAACTTCGAAGCCTGGCTCTGCCTCTGTAATAGAAGTACAAATTTCAGCAGAGAAATTCCCAATATAAATTTTAATAATATATATATATAAATGTAAAAAGACCTTTGGAACGGATAAATAGTTTCATTTTGCAACGCATCAACGAACAAAAGTCCAAGATACCTCCAAAGGGACATAAATCATGAAAATTCAATATATTTATTTTGTTTACTAAATGCAACATTCTAGAATTGTAGCAATCAAATACAACCATACATGGCCTTGTAACCAAAAAATATACCCTATATTTTTTTGACGCATTGAAACCAAAAATATGATGTACTGGCAATGGAAGAGATATAGATTTGAGCTAAGATCATAGATAAAAACATTAAGCTAATGCCTCCATTACATTAAAATTCTTAATTTTGCAAAAGAAGCCAAAAGCATCAAAAGTAATTGTTAAGCAGGGCAAACACAAGCCGAAAATTGAAGAATAATTGAGACAGCTGAGACACCATTACAGCTAGAAATTATAAATTCATTAGAAGAAATTGCAAAATTGAAATGAATATATTAAATAAGATATTGAAAATTGAAAAAAAAAAAAAAAATTTAACCTGAATGAAGTTAACAATGAGGCCTGATAGAAGGACGAGTAGGCCTAGGGGAAGAAGAAATACTGCTGCGATCGCCATTGCCGGTCCCACATGAAATGCTTAGAGAGAGATTTGTAGAGATAGCAAGAGAGAGGGAGACTTGAAGAGGGGAAAAAAATGAAAAAGAGTTGAAATGAGAGAGAGAGAGAGAGAGAGAGAGAAATTTGTTTGTTCGTTCAGAATTTCTAACAGTTGTACGGACGACAAATGCTAACATGCGCCGCCTCGCTGGTTATGCCCCCTCCATAATCACAGCTCACAAATACGATTGTTTCTTCGCTGGTCTCATGTGCGATCTGTTTGGATTTTCAATTTAAAATTTAATAATTTGACAGGAATTACATATAAATACTTTTCAACATTTTCGAAGAATTAATCCATTTTTGAATTTTTAAATTTAATTAATATAATCGTAAATGTCATAAATTATTTGAAAAAAAAGAAGTGAATATTAAAATATTTAAAATTTTTATAAATTAAGTCTGAAATTTAAAAAGAAATTTATTTGGTGGAACGAAATGAATACTACTACTACTTTCTAAGCGTGCGCCCGCCTGAGGGCCCTGACAGTCAAGTAATTTCTCACAATCAAAATGCTCATAACTGTGTCGTTCTAATCATTTGAAAGCTAATGGGGGGGGGTATCATATTTGAAATTCATATCTATGATTATTTCAAAATTAATCAACACCATCTAAAAATAGTAATTAAAATATTTAAAGCTGTCAAGTTTCGTGTTGGGTGATGCTGCTGGGCTCTAGCTAGGTATGCTGCTCTTCCTTTGGAGTTTACTATTGCGTCTCTTGGCCCTGTGGACTCCCACGTAGAAATCAACCTAAAAGGAGAAGGATATATATGGATCATAGAGTAGAATGAGGTATAACAATTGTCAGATGGTCAGTTACGACACAAATTCATCATATGAGAGTATCAAGGCTAGATAACATAAATTTTACCATTAGATGTTGATTTATTTCAAATGTTTATATTAGAAAGAATTGGTGAGAATATTGTAACAGACAGACAGACAGGAGCCAAATCCAAGGATGTAATGTTGTTGTAGTATACATAACCATATTTTTCAAAACCGGATCGGGTCGGTCGGTCTAACTAGGAACCGGAGCCCAATCCGGTCGGATTGTCTTAACGGACCGAATATGCAATTGGATCGCTCAGAATCATTTGAATCAATCAAAAATTCATAAAAACTCGATATCAATCTGATTTTTGCTTCTAAATACACCACCCTCAAAAGATGTCTATAATCCAAATAATTAATCTCAGTAAATTGATAGATCTACATCACTAGAAGATTACAAGCATCACCGATCCAACGTCACCATAAAATAACTATTGCATACAAAAGCCAGACTTGCAATCAAAAAACTTCATTTATACTATGTGACGAGAAAAATAAAATAAAGGAAACTTGTAGTAGATGAGTGGAAGAAGCGAAGAACAGATTGATGATAATGATGATTGATGATTATAAAGACCATTCGTGGAGTAAAGTAGTAGTGAACAAGGGACTTGAATTTGGTCTCTCCCTTTCTCTCTCGTCTGCATAGCTTTTTTTCAAATGAGAAAATTGGCTTAAGAATATTTGACTTCAAGTTTATCCCAACTAGTAAAATATGAAGTACTTGAGTAAAATAAATGTTTAT
>JAUMHB010011224.1:0-27380 GCA_032359685.1 Pittosporum tobira
ATTTAGCACCCTATAATTTATTTTATCCCCAAAATACCATATTGTTAAAGATAAATAAATTTTATAACATGTTGAAATATTAGATTCTTACATTTTATCCTTTATTACTTTTATTTTTGGAGCTATCTTTGCATGGATTGATTAATGCTTAAGATTAACACACAGTTAGGGTTCAAATATTTTACGAAGATCTAATTTTCACTTCGCAAGGTTTAATTTCTATAAAATCATAATATTGATATTCAATTTATCAAAATTAAAAGTTTGAGGTTTTAACTCCAAGAGTGCAGATAGTTTGGGATCAAAATTATAACTAAGCCTTTATATTTAAGTTTATTTATTTTATTGTTATGCCAAAAAAGTCCTTGCTCCGACAAAGAAAAAAAAATTAATTTCTATAAAATCAAGATGTTGAGATTTAATTTATCAAAATTAAAAGTTTAGAGTTTTAATTCCAAAAGCGAATATACTTTAGGGTCAAAATTATAATTAAGCCTAATTACATAAATTGGTCCCAAAAAACTTATCTCATATCTTCTGAATTTGGTCCCAACATCTATCCCATGTCTTCATTTTCCTCTATTTTATAGTGATATGATCTGGGAAGGGAAGAAATAATCCCCCATCTACATCGATCTTCCTCCTTTCTGATCTCTCGACTCTCCCAATCCACTTTATTTATTTATTATTTTTTTAATATTCATTCCGTCCGATTTATGTTGATCTAATTGTAAATTACATGCAAATTAAAAAATATTATTATTTCTCTATTATACCCCTTGTTATATTATTTTTATTTAATTAATTTTATTAGAGGAGAGAGATTATAGTTTGGTGAGTTGAGCAAATTTGGTGGGTGAAGTAAAAACAAAATATATATAGTCATGAAGAGAGTTTTTTAATGATTTTAATTTTCAAGACATAGTTATTTTTCCAACAAAACTAATTAAAACATACGTTATGGGTATTATTGGAAAAACAAAGCATAAAGTAATCTAAAAATGAAATAGAATAATTAAATTTGGACAACTTAAAATAAAAATTAGGTCAATATAAACGATGAAGCATAATTCAAGATATTAAAGTATAAATGAAAGCAAGAGGTGACTGTTGCAAGAATTCGTCCCAGAAAGAATCTACTAGAAGCTTCGTCGATCTCTTGACGAAGAAAAAAGGTGGCTGAGAGAAACAGCGTACAAACAATCTGATTTAAGCTACCACACAAAAAAAAAATAAAATTAACGTAAAATAACTTTTAACTTATACAACACAAGGCTAAATCCACATTAAGTAAATTACGATTATGACCACTCAACTGGGACAGAATGCCCCAGTCCGTTAGAAAAAGTATGACCTCAATCTAATATGAAGCCTAATACAATAATATAATAAGCTCATATCGCTTAAATGATATTATAATTTAATATTAATTAATTAACAAAAATAAGGACAATTTTTTTTTAAATATGAAATAAAAATTATATGAATTTAAAGGTAATATCAAATAAAATTTGTTTAAAATTTAAGGTTAATGTATCCAATATGTCCTAAAATTCAAAACAATTATTATTTAATAATTAATAAAAAAATGATACAATTATATAACATTTTTCTTTTTTGAATTATATACTACTACATTCGTCTAAGTTTAAATGTCCTAATTTTTTAATAATGTTCAACACGAGTTTTAAGACTTCTCAAAGTCATAATTATAAACTATATATTTTATACTTATTATATATATTAGAAAATAACATATAATTATGCTAAACATATAAAAATATTTGAAAAATCATATCTACTTTTGCAACATCTTAGACTCCGAGATAAAAATAATTAAAGAATTAAAAACATTTAAACTTAAATGGATGGAGTAATAAACGGTTACATCTAACCGGACAACGATGGGAGTTAGTCTCTCTCTCTCTCTCTCTCTATATATATATATATATATATAATCTACAAACCACTTAAAATTAAGTTTGAGTTAAGTAATTTTTGAGTGGATATTTAACACTATTTTACTCCCTAACTTAGCTTGGTGCAAATCAGCAGATATTTTCATAAAATTGCTTAAACATATTGACTCGGTTATATTTATGTATTAACAAATATATTAATAAATTATACACAAATTAATTTATTACATTATAATTAATTATAATAATAAATTTACTTTATAAATAATTATATATTTATTAATTATAATTTAACAAATTAATTTATACGTCACTTTAATCACCTATATTTATTACACTCCACCTCATCAGTTACACAGGTCTCTCGCTCTTCTTATCCTTCTTCTCCACGCTCGCTATCCCTTTTATTCAATAACCCATGTCCCTTAAATGCGTTGTTTTATTAGCCACGTTCCTACTTTCTACCTACCTCTCTATTCCTTTTATATTATAGAATCTCCCCACAGGTTGCCTCCTATAATGTCGAATTTGCTTCCCACCTTGGTTCCTTTGAATTTAATCTCCATTCCTCTCTATTCTAGGTTTAATCAATTAAATCATTTGAGGATTTGTGTTATACAGTTAATAAAGGTGATATGATCACTGACGATTGCAAGAATTTGATGCGGTGGTGGTGGTGAGACTTCTTCCATGTGTATTTGTGATTTCAGAGGTCATACGTTTAGGGTTCCTCCATCAAAGTAAGCAACTTTTCCCTTAATTCTCTAAAATCGTGTATTACTTAGTAAGCTTTTATTGTATCATATGATTTACTTCTAGGGTTTTTTTTGGCCCAATTTTGGTTGCTTGCTGTTTGTAGGATTGATGTAATTTGTATTGTTTTATGTTTTGCTATTTGCTATTTTCCATATAATTTTGTTCCTTGGTCAAAATATTATTGAGTTTACCCCCATTTCTGGTCAAGTACAGCTTGTTTTCGATTTGCTCCCTTGTGCCATTACCCGAAATCGCGCAAGTGTGTCCACACCCCCCAAACTGACTTGACGCGGGATCCATTCTCGCTAACAAACACAACCCCTGCACACACACCTACAATCACCCCTTTTCTGTATATCCATACAAGACCTGAGTAGGCAGGTCGAGGTCCTACGAGGTACCCATTACTTGGAGTACCCTCCCAGAAAGAAAAAGATGTGTCTATCAGGTTCGATTCGTCTTTAGCCGGGTTAGGCAAGTTCGATCGGCTCTTAGCGAGCAAGTTTAGAACCCCTAACGGTAGATAAGAATCTCTTACTAAAAAGTTGATCTTGATGCAAGTTAATGCTTACAAGAAATTGAAAAGGCAAACTTAAAGCTTTTTGAGTCCACAACCAACTTATGTCCGGGCATTTGAGATTCTTACGTGGAGAATTAGACTACATTCTTTTTGTTTGCTTTTTATTCTTCGTTTTCAAATCTTTAAGATGAAACACACAAGGGTTTGTTGAACTAATTTGTCTTCCTTTCATATCATAGAACATAAATTTACAACTTTTAAAGCCATACTTTTTTTTATTTTGATTATTTTTTATTTTTGGTTTATAGAATTAGCATTTTTATACGTTGTCTTTATTATTATAGCAATATTCTTGAACTTCTTTATCGCAGAATCATGTTTCATGAGCAGAGAAGGTCCAAGTTTCCATTGTGGAATTGAGAATGATTGGCTTATGTAATTTATCTTCTTATTAGCAAATTCTTTTTCAAATTAGCTATCATTTATTGAGTTAGGTTTATCATCTGCTAATACTTGGTCCATTGACTGCCAATTGGATATTTATGTGTTAATGTTTTTATATGTTGAATCCAAATTGGTTTATTAATTGACTCTTAGTTAAGGCTAATTGTTAGGTTTTGGTAACCTGACTTTTCTCACAGCACGTCGTAGGTGTTAGCAAACAAAAATTAAACTTCAACGACACAATGAAGGCAACTAATTGGGAATAAAGTCCTAAGCACTCAAAAAGGGGACTTTGACACGGTGGAAAATCATTATTTGGAGAAGTAATGGTTCATGGCATTGTCATGGCACACAAATTGAGCTACTGGCAATATCTTGGCTGGAAGTTTTGCACAGATGGGGCAAAAGTCGAGTATGACTGCTCAAACATGGCAGTGTCTAATCCTGGCACTTTGGAAATTTTGTTAAGCACTAGTATAGGGAAGAGGCTATCCTCAAACTTGGGCATGACAAGCCAAAATGTGGTAAAGGCTTGGCATGGCAAGGCAAAAGCAGACCTTGCGCATCACATGGATAAGTGATGGTACTCAAGTATTGTTGATGGTGCAACATTCTCCCAAAGACGGAAAACGGTGGCTAAAAATAGAAGCGGGTTGTGCCACTATTTAGACAAAATAAATTGGGGCGTTGGGGCATGGTAGTCCCAAAATGGTAGGACTCAGACTTGTCATGGTGTAAATTGACAAACCATGTGGGAACTCGTGTGGCTGAAGGAAGGCAGAAACAAAAGTGACCTATATTATTTGTGGCTCAAAAAAAGGGCTTAATGCAACTCGGATGACAAGCTAGTGGCAAGATGGCCAAGGCGTGGCTATGTTTAAAAATGCTGGTTCATGATGGTTTGGACAGGACTAGACACGAGCTGGAAGTTGGTACAATTACACATGATGGTTGCACAAATCAATGTCTGGATAAGACATGGATAACCGTCAGTGCAGTTGCTGACAGTTATTTTGCTGCCTTAATTTTATTGGCCAGAATTCCCTAGTAGTTGGAGTTGTCAACTGCAAGTAGTTTTATGTTGCCCTTTAAATTGAGAACCCTGTACACGAAAATAGAGAGAGTTTTTGCAAGCAATTCTATAGCAAAAAGTGTTAGGCAAAAGTGTGTACGCTGTAGGTAAAGTCTAACAATAATTGGGCATGTAAATTTTCTGTTTATTGAATAAGCAATAACAGGTTGGTATTTGTAGTAAGTGATATTCTTATTTGTAGCCTTTATTTATATGTGATTGTATGTTGCTTAATAGTTTTAAAGTTGCCTAAAGTATGGTTATGCTTATACTTATATGCTGTTAAATTCCGCTAAGTATATGAGTCGGGTTCGCTGATTAAAGACTTGAAAGCCTCTGGAAAGATCACGATTTGGGTTTTGGGGCAAAAATTTTGTTGGCCACCAGGGTTGTGACACTAATACACGTGTGCACACACACACACATACACACATACACACATACATACACCCTTTTGAACATATAAGGTTGAATTTGATTTATAGGGAAAGATTAGTACTAGAAAATGATATTGCAAGAAATAAAACAAAATAAAAATCATAAACAGGAAGAAAGATTGACGCGGAGTATGTAATAATCCATATCTCAATCCTTTTTGATTGACCGTAAATAGTATTTATAATGTTTGAGACTGTTAGGAATAATTTCTATTTATTTCCTCTTTAAGTTGTTGATTTAATTATACTCCATTAAAGATCTTTTGCTTCTTTTTCTATGCATTGAATGTGAGGCAATGGGAGAAAAACCTTCCTAATTTTTCATTTTAAGGACTTGAAGTTCTGTTTCTTTTTTCATAAAATGTTATCTGTAGCATCAGGTAAGGTTTGAGAATTTGGTTATACAATGTAGTTTTGGATTTTTTTCAACCTTATTGCAATGTGGGTGATAGCAATTCACAATGAGGAGAATTATTGGGGTGGCAAGGTTTCCTTCCTTTCTACAACTATTTTATTTTAGATTTTTGTTTTTTAATTGATGAAATTTATGAACCTTTTTGGTTTTTGCTTTAAAAGGCTTTCAACCTTTTCTGATTCATTAGAAATTGAAAGCAATTTTATTTTATTTGATTAAGGCTGTAAATTGTTATAATTTGTGAAAATTATAGGAAGCCATCCTAATGCCTTTTGAGTGTCAGCTGTCACAGAAGGGTCTGCCAAGAAATCAAGAAAGAACAAGATGGAAAAACAATCTTTTCATGGGGTAAAACCGATTCGGACAAGCCACCTTCATGGGTTGTAAATGAAGCTTAACAACAGAGTTCTTTTAACCATTGAGCTCCTCTTTTTTGTCTACTTGCTCGCCTTTGGTATCACTGTTATTACTGTTGTAACTTGTAAGCTTCCCATATATATGTATACGTAATTTATTGTATTCTTTTCATTCTACAAAAAAAAAATCGCAGTTCTATAATTTGCAAACTTTAACAGTAGCAATGGAACAAATATATTAGTATTGTAAAAATGACTCTTGTTGTGGAACAAATATATTGTGAATTGAATTTTTTTTGTATGAAGTGGAGGTATTTGTTTGTTTATTTATCTTTTCGGTAGGGGTGAAAACGAGTCGAATCAAGTTGAGTATGACTTGTTCAGATTCTGCTCGTATAATTTATCGAGTTTGAAATAAAGATAGTGTATGACTTGTTTAACTATCGAGTCAAGCACGAATACGAATTGAGCACGAGTAATTTGAAGTTTTCGAACGAGTTACATCGAATATCAATAGAAAAAAATAATTTAATAAAGTTCAAGTGAATTAATCGAACTTTAATGTATGTTCGTATTTTATTCGTTAATATTTTGAATTGAGCTTGACTCGTTATTCTACTTGTTTTTTAGCCAAGCCATCCCTTTTGGTTCTCCTTTCGGCTTCACTTTTTGGAGTCGTAAAAGTTATTAATATGATAAAATTTATGTGGGTTGGTCCATATTGGCTATGTTTTTAAGTACATAAATCAAAAGCCTGATTTTGGATTGTTGGGTTGCTCCGGTGTTTGTTTTGCTTGCAATCACAGGCATCCCACATTCAGTGAGTTTCTCGTTATAGTTCAAATTGACAAGCTCATAAAAGGGTTCTTGAATGAATTTTAAAGCTTTCATTCATTTGTTTCTTTATGTCATATGTTAACAATCTTCTAATCAACAGGTTTAGTTTGGATAACGTTGAACACTTAATTTAGATTTTTAGTTTACACTTTTGATATTCTTTGGACATAAATAACCTTGATATTAATATTTATTATATAACTCATAAATGACATATTTGGGTTTTGCATATGATTCAGTGAGTTGTGTATTTATATTACTAAATATACCATTTATAAAATTAAATACAACCAACCTATTTATCTTCCAACTAAACTTATTATTTATTCCACCATTATTACATAAAAAATTCAATTTGCTTTATATTCCAATAAAGTAATGGACCACTAAAAAAAATAAAAAAATAATGGATATTATAAACATAAAAGTTTATCAAAAAATAAATTGATTCATAAAGTCCAATATCTTAAGATATAAAACCTGCAAGAAATAAATTTTTTGAAAAAAAACCCAATATGTTCATAAGCCCAATCAACTTAAAATATTATATGCTTAATAAAAAAAATTCAATAAAAATATATTTATCAAATAAATAAACAATTTCTAAAACTTATATAAAACAAAAACTATTATCAATTGTTTTCACTTCAAATAAAAAAATTTATATTATATAAAATTATTAATCTACTCGATTCTTATTTAAATTTGAAAGTTCTTATTTTTAACCAATTAAAAAAATATAAACAAAAAATTTAAAATTATTTTTATAATATATTAATAAAAAATTATATCTCGTCGAAGAACGGGAGGGCTTCAAACTAGTTTATGAAATTTATCGAACAAACAAGCAACCTTTAACGAATAAACAAGTGACTTGATCTATTGGGTTATCTTTACCCCAACCAAAAATGACATTTTCTATAAAAAAAAAAAAAAAAAAAGATTAAAAATGACATGGATGATTCGGGTCTTTTGACCCATATTGATACAGCCACTACGTGACTGAAAATCAAACGTTTGCCGGAGTTCCTCTGCTTTTCTCCCTCCATTTTATCCCCTCTTGAACTGCACCAAATGAACAGTTGCACAGCTATCCTCACCCGCCCAACTGTCAAATTCCGTACACTCTCTTCTCGCCACTCCTTCAACATCCTAAACCCGCCATTTCTTAATTCCCAAATTACTCTCAACCACCGGCAAACCCTAAGACCCACCATTCGTTGTGCGGCAAGCGTTGATGGTGGTGGTGGTAACAGAAATTGGGAAAAATGGTTACCAAGAAACGTTTTTTCTGCTGAGAAAGTGCTGAAATCCATATCGGAGGCAACTTCCAGTCCCATTTGCCAGTTCATATCATCGCCAACCACATTCTTGCACACTGTAGACCCCAGAATCAAATTGGTAAAACTCCTAAACATTACTGGAATTTGGCGGATTAGCTAAATTTTTGAATTTGGTTTTATGTTGTAATTAATGGCAATTGAATGGTACATTGTTTCTAATCTCTTATTTACTTAGTGGATTTTGAATTCTTGGTGCTCATAAGACTGTTTTTAGTTACTGTATTGGGAAGGATCCTATGACATTGATACTAATTTCCCGAAGAAAACTTGAGAAGTGTTATAAAAAATTGTTCTTGTGAAAAAAAACCTAGTGGGCATCATGTTGTCAAAACATTGTGAAATTGGGCATTTTTATCTGTTCGCGGAAGATTCCAAGCATTGTGGAATGCGTAGAATATGAATTTGAATTTAAGGTTTGTTTTTTTTATTAATGATTAATTTGGAAAGAGTTTGGTTTCGGAAAGACTTTGTGCGGCAAAAATAATATGAACTTCGAGTGCATATTTTATTTTATACGTGCATATCAAAATGTTATTCTTCATCTTCTGTTGTTTCCTTTAAATTGTGTAGGGTTCTTTTCATTATGCAGGTCTGGCTTCTTGTTCTAGTTGTTTTACCAGCAAGGACACATATTCTCATGCGTTTTGGATTAGTCACTTACCTGGCTTTATTATCTATATGGATTCTACCAAGGAATATGTGGATGGTAAGCTTGGCCTTTTAAGTTACCGATATTACAGTGTCAACTATAGAAGGATAAAACATTGGGTCTCCGTATCCAAGTTATCTTATTAGGTATATGTAATGCGGATTCTGATTCTGAATTATTTATCTTATTATGAAGTTTTTAGCAAATTAGTATGTTGACGTTATTTGTGCAAGGTATTGGGCTTGATGGCATCACTATGACAGTACTATATTTTTATTTACTTTCCTTTATGTTATTTAAAATAATGCATAAATATATTTGCTAAGTTCTAATGCAGGGGTTTGTTAAATATCCAATATTATTTGTAGGATCAGTTGGGAAGAGTGTCGCTCCTTTCTGGGATTTTATTTATAATGTTGGGTCTAGGTGCAGATGGCATACCTCCAGTTGTCCAATTAAGAACTCCCCCACCTTCAATGATGGGCTTGTCTAATCTTCCCTCTTCTTTGGAAGGCTATTCATATGTAATCATGAAATTAGGACCATTACAACTTACAAGAAAGGGCTTGAACGTGGCAAGCACGTCTGCATGTTTAACATTCACTGTAAGTTTTGTAATCCATGTATTAATTTTCACTTAAGTTTCACTTTTCACTTCGATTTGATAAAAATGTAATGGACACTTGACACTTTAATTTGTATAGATCTTCCAAAGTGCGAGCCTATGCCTGGCCTCCACAACCCCAGAGCAACTTGCATTTGCTCTGCAATGGTTTATCCGCCCCTTGGCGCATGTTGGTGTTCCAGTGGCTGAAGTGATCCTTACTCTCCTACTTTCACTGAGGTTTATTAACCTTGTCTTTGATGAGGTTAGATAATTTTCATTTAATGCTTTTAATTATAGCATTAAATAGTTTTTGATGAACTTTTAAATCATAGATTATCCAATGAATTTTTGTTGCTTACCCTCTTCAATTTTTCATTTGATTTTTCTGCAGGTCCGTGTAGTTGCACTGGGAATTGTATCTCGTAGGATATACTGGAAACAGTTTACAATCATGGAGACAATTGAAGGTGAAACCGTATTATTCAAGTATTCGTTGAAATGTGCCTTTATTGCAATTATCGTAATTAATGTAGAATTATTGATTTTAATTTTCCTTTTAAGTCGGGTCTGTGATATTGCAGTTTTCTTTACGTACATCCGACGGATCTTCGGTAATATATTCAGCCATGCAGAGCAGATATCTCAGGTTTGATTCTCACATTTATGATTTTGTCTTTCAAAAAGTTTGTTTTTCTGCAACCACCTTTACTTGATAAAGAGATTTTCTCTGAGAAGATCGGGGTTTGGAGGATTCCCACCTTTTATTATGATAAAACGAAATTCTGCAATCTCCATAAAAGATTGAAACTCCATATAGCATCAGAACACTAATTTGTAGCTCTATCTAGTAATTATCTATATTGTAAAGCACCATAATGTCAGAGTGGCATTTTATAGTTTCCTTCAGACGCCATAGTTACCTGATCAAGATTGACTAGTTTTATGGTAGTGAAAATGCCTCGTATTTTGGAATTAACTGGAACTTTTGAAAATACTGCGAGATTAGTGTAAAATAAATGGACTTTATGTAGACTGCAAACAGAGATTGTTAAGAGTTGAGAAGCATGTACACTGGTATTTAATAGATTGCTAAAATTCTACCATTTTTTACAAGTAAATTGCTTTCTTAAATCTTATTGGGCTAAATTAAACTACCCCCGGACCCCAGTGTAACAGAAATAAAATAGCACATGACCATCAAAATTCCTTTTACTCCTTATATTGTATATGTATATTATTCCAGAAATACCATTTGCTTTTTGCGTAAACTACTTAAAAAACTAATAAACTTTTTGTCAACTTTCAAAAATACCAACCAAGTCTTAAATTTCCGAAACAACCATCCACCTCAATCAAAATAGTTCAATTTTATACAAAAACTTAAATCTCGTTTGTTGACCAAAGTTGACCTAACAGAATTTGGCAATTTTTATTAATTTTCGCTACCAAAAAATAATGATGTGGCATCCCAATCAAACATCGTCGTTTTGAAGTCGGTCTAGGGCTACAAAATTGTGGAAAGAAGATGAATTGCAGAGATCTCCTTTCTTTCTATCTCTCGCCCCACAAATTCAATATCAAAAACTCTTATTCTGTTTCCTCCTCCATCGAACCCACACTCAACCCAAAACGCTCATCTCTCTCTACTTGCATGAGTTTCGTCTTCGACCAATTCAACACCATCGACAAAGAACAATTGAAGGAAATCAACTTGAACTAAGAAGTGTCAGAGTCTCCTCTTTTTCTATCTGTTGCCTCACAAAATCAATCTCAGAAACCCATCTTCTATCTCCTTCTCCACCATCAAGCCAAACCCAATAATTCCACACCCAACCCAAAACGTTCATCTCTTTTCACTTCTATGAGCTTCGTCTTCAATCAAATTGGTGCCATTGATGAAGAAAGCTTCCTCCAAGACGATAGCCTCCAGTGCATTCGTGCGCAGCACAAATCCAAAAGCAACAATCAATAATAACACTAATATTCGAAAAAGACGAGCTGAAGGAGGTGAGAGAAAGGGAAAGTTGGTTGATAAGCAAGACGGTGGAATTGATGAACCTGTGGCCGGAATGGATTGGATTGGTGGAGAGATTCGTTCAGCAAAACTATTTTGATCATGAGATGAAAGATGAGGATAAAATGATTCAAGATTTAGGCTTAAACATACAAGAAGTGGCTGATGAGGGTTTCAATTTTATTACGGATTGAAAGCCTTTGCAGACTGCTTGTCTCAATTTTGGCAAAGAATATCTTGAGGTTTGAGTTTTTTTTTGGTGCAAATATTGAATATTTAAGTTATAAATGGTTGTTTCCAGATTATAATTGTGATATGAATTGTAAAGATGGAATCTTTAATGAGAAAAATTGGCTGAGCTTTGATATATTTAATTATGTGATTGATGCCAAAACAGCTGTGTTTGGTCAAGGATGCCACATCACATTTTTTGCTTCAAAAATGAATTAAAAAATACCAAATAAGCATCTCTGTTAAGTAAACTGACGGAAGTTAAATTTTTGTGTAAAATTGAACTATTTTAGTTGAGGTGGATGGTTAGTTCATAAATTTGAGACTTGGTTGGTATTTTTAGAAGTTGACAAAGAGTTTGTTAGTTTTTTATGTAGTTTACGATTTGCTTTTTCGTTAGCCATTTTAATCCTCTTCAAATGACATTCTTACCCTTGTCTTAGTTAACTTCCAATTTTCTGGAAACCGAGCTAAGTACATCAGTATCTACCATCCAGAGGATCTGTTTGTTTATTTATTTTTACAAGTTTACATTCTTTTACTTGTTGCTTTGGTATTACTATTTATAAGAGCTCTTTTTTTTTTTTTTTTTTTTTTTTTTTTTTTTTTTCATTTTTTCCCTCTCTTTTTTCTTTTGTGGATATCCAGGCAATGAATGTCAGAGGTTTTCGAGGTGACTGCAACTCGCACAACATATACTTCTCATCGGAGTCTTCTAGTGTCATGGCCAATATTGTTTCCCTGCTATGCCTTTTCGGTCTTGTTGGTGCTGCTGCCTTTTCTGAATACGCCCTTGTCTGATACCCATCGGCTGGTAAGGGCTTTTCCGTTATTCTTTCTTCTTTTTAACCTTCCTTCACTTCTGCTGTACTCGGAGAGCTTGAATAGCATCTTCTTTTTCTTTGTTTAGGCTCTCTCAAACTCGGAATGAAGAACAAAAACATGATACATCATCACTCAATAAATGCCCCGGCTAGCGTAGGAGATTCCCATCACAAAGGTTATCCCCCCTCTGGGGCTCTATATTCATAGCTGCCCATATTGGATCATATCCACCATATATTCCTCCTGAGAAGCAATCGTGAAGAGGATCGACGGTAGTGGCTGTGCCAGATTTTGAACAGGGTCTAACTAGGATAGAATGTGTAATATTCTTGTTTAGCATACTCTGACGCAATTATTTAATTTAATTTAAAATTCTATAGAAAATTAACAGTGTGAATATTTTTTTTTTTTTTTTTTTAAAAAACGGGCGCAAGTAATATTTGTAATAAAAATCTTATTGACAATTAATACCAATCTAATTAGTTGTTTAAAAAATTGACATGCATTTTTAGCATATTTCACTGTAGACTTTAGCTAGTTTGTTTTTTTCTTTAAACATAGTTTAGCTAGTTAGAGACAAAGAATTAAATAAATTAATGGACAGTGATTTTTTCATAAGAGAGTTGGATATTTCACAATCTCTTCCTCAATATGAGGAATTTCTGAAAGTTTCAAATATCCTTATTTAAAAGTGTTATGAATTGGATATTTCTAACTAAAATGGGCCGATGGTAGTCAAACTTAATTTGCTCTTTTAATGGGCCTACTAAAATAGCCCATCCTCAAAACTTCGATTCTTCTCCCGGCATGTGCAATATCACGAGACTTGCACGTGCAATACAGTCCGCCACCATAAACCCTCATTCATCGCATTTTCATTTTGCGCACGCACAGTATATATCCATTCCAACGCCCCACCGACGCTAGTCGTTGCTATAAATCGGAGCTCCGTTATTAAAAGTAAGTTTGCTTCATCCAATTCCATATGTTTGTTATCCTCTGTTCAAAACCCTAACTTTTGATCTAACTTTCCGACGTCTCCTTTTTGTCCAGGCCTAGCGACAATGGTGTCCGGGAAGAAGTCCGTACGTTCTCTATCCATTTTTCTATATATACATATTGATTTAACTTTTTGATTATATTTACTCTGCAATTTTCTGATACGTATGTATTTTTATAATGATGTAATAATTACAGAAGAAGACTCATGAGAGTATCAACAACAGGCTTGCTCTTGTCATGAAGAGCGGAAAATACACCCTTGGCTACAAAACCGTTCTCGAGTCACTCAGAAGCTCCAAAGGTTGCTTTTTTATTTTATTTTTGAAAAATGTATTTTACTGATTCTGATAGTGTGGAAGTTTGTAAATAATGTGATAACTCAATTGGTAATAAGTTGTTGTGGTTTGGTGTGATTGCAGGTAAGCTGATTATAATTTCTAACAATTGCCCACCGTTGAGGAAATCAGAGATAGAATACTATGCAATGCTTGCGAAAGTTGGGGTTCACCATTACAATGGAAGTAAGTCCCGTGTGATTTGTGAATCTTCTAGTTCTGTTATTGAGATAATTGAATATTGTAACCTATTAATATGATAATTCCCAACATTTAAAACAATGTGGTTCAATTGGTTTTAGTCAATACAATTATGAATATTGTAAAATGTCTAAAAAACAATGGTATAACATTGTTTTTGCCAAAGTTAAATGGAAAATAACAATTTTAAATTGTAGTATTCTGCAAGAATATGAAAGTCAATGATATATGCATTATTAGTTTGCAATACATTGGGTAGATTGTTGGGCTTGTTTCAGTATATTGGAATTTGATTCAATTGTTTCAGTAGTAAGTGCTTCAATTTTATCTGTCCTGGTTTATCTTATACATTTCTCTTATGGATATGAAATTTGCTTGAATGCGCCAAGAACCAATATTTGTCGTATTGAAATTTCAGTACACTGAAATGGTAGTGCAAGTCAATTTTTGTTATATTGATTAAGGTAGTTTCTAGAATGGGCTTATCCTATAAAAATTTATAGGATTTAATTCTTGGTTAAACTGTGGTTATAATCTTTTGGATTCTCTCCTTTTGTTCAACTTTTCACATTTATAGCCATATTGCCTTGCACTACCTTCTTTTTTCAAGCATTATTATCTTAGCTTGCTTGGAGTTTTGTTGGATTTCACAAGGTGCTTTAAGTCCATAAACCTGACGATGCTTTGTTTGCCTTTCTTTTTTGTTTCTGTTCTCCCCCTTTTGGGTCTTGTCCTGTTTCTCGTTTAGACAATGTTGATCTGGGGACAGCTTGTGGCAAGTATTTCCGTGTGTCGTGCCTAAGCGTTATTGATGCAGGTATGGCATTTTATTCTTCCCCTATAAATCTTGTCTTTGTTTGGCAAAAGATAAAGATGAAATACTGGTTTTACTGATGTGTTATATAAATGCTTCAGGTGATTCTGATATTATCAAGACGTTGCCCGGGGATCATTGAGAGACCCTTCAGCTGATAACTACTATGTCTTAAACCAGTGGAATGCTTTGTTTTCTATTTGTCGAGAACATGAAATTCTCGTCGTATTAGGAAATCTTGTTTTTGATATAAGGGACCGAAGAAAACTACATTATTATCCATGTCTTGAGTTTTTTTTTTTGTTTCTATTAAAAGTCAACAGTTATTATGAATCAGTCAATTGATTGAACTTTGATTATCATAAACTGTTATGGATAAATATGGGTTTCTTCAATGGAACAAAAGAGTCCATTTTATTGGTTGGGGTCACTGTTCTAATCTTAAAAGGTTCTTTATGATCTAGGTAAATTGAACGTTTAAAAATAATTAATCTTAATTCATATTTGATTAATATTTGATTAAAACCATTTAAGCGTTAGACTTTTTTTTTTTTTTTTTATCGTCTAAGTCCGTTGATTGGGGTGAGGTGATAAAGCCCTCATCCATTTGGACCAAAGTCTTGCTGGGACGTAGACTTGGGGAATCCTCGTGTCACCTACACCATTCTATCCGGCAAACATAAACCGGATGATGCAACAAGACCAACCATTTAGCCAATTATGCATCACTTTTAGGTTCATCTTGGATGATGCATGATTTATGTGCCATCATCCAAGCCACACTCTAGGGGGTCAGGGTCTGGGTCCGGGTCTGGGCCTGGGCCTGGGCAGCAGAATATAATTTGTTACTATTATTGAAATATTGGTAAACAGTTTCATTAAGTTTTGCCAATTATATAGTACCAGGTGGTTCTGATTGGAGCAACGTGCAAGTAAAATTTATAGCTATAATATTTTATTAATATATTATTTTTATGTGTTTTAGAATTTATGTCACGACTTTCAAAAATACTATTTTGTAAGATTTCCTCGCAATGTCAGACAATCAGTGATATTTAGGGTGTATCACCACAAGTTACGATGGTCAGCGTATCACCACAAAACGTCGTTTATTTTGAATATTTTGGTTTTGGGACCATGTTTATCGTTAAAAATTTGTGCAGATTCTCAAAAATTGAATTATGTTAATTTCATTTTTCTACATGACATACTTTTTCCTTTTTCTTTAAAAATTAATCTCCCTATGGCACTTGAAAGAGCACTGGAGTAATTAAAGAGCAAAAAGAAAAGGAGCAAAAGAATGCAACTTGATAATGTACTCCATTAGATTGGTTAGAGGGATAAGAGAGAAAAAAAGTGAAAAGACAATATTTTCTCCGTTCCATTTATATTACAACATTTATCTTTTTAAACGTCTCAAATTATTATAACATACTTAATTTAAAAAGTTTAATAATATTAATTGTTTAAATTATTCTTATTTTATTAAATATGATCCACAACTTCAATCATTATTTCACTATTTAAAACTATAATATCAATACTATACTCCACAACTTCAATTACTATTCTCTTTTTTAAAATTATAATATTACTATTTTAATCGCTATTCTCCTTTTAAAATTATAATATCAAATAAATTTTTTAAATTTCATAAAAAATTAAAATATTGCGATTCAGCTGAGACGGAAGGAATAGTATTCTGGACCACGTTCGACTGCAGAAGTATAATACCTCTGTGCATGATGAGGTTGCACATACTCCCTCCATCCCACAATATACACAGCATGGACATGGATAGTATATTATAATATTATATTTTTATAATAATTTATAAAATATAAATATATTACTTTAAATAAACATAAACATAAATAAAAAATAAAATATTATAATATAACATATTTTTTTATATATTTTAAAATTTGTGTAATTGTCAAAATACGTTAGATATGTTGTGTGGCAAAAACTCAAAAGAGTAAATTTGAGCTATTTTAGTTATAAGATATATCTTGTTCTTATTTATTCAGAAGATTAAATTTAAAAATTATGCATATTGACACGATTTTACATGTTTAAATCTCGATATTCAAGAACACTTGTTATGAATTCAGAAAAGTGCAATATGACTTAGAGTCAATTTTGTATTTAAATATTTTACAACAATTTTTTGTATAAATATTTTATGCAAACATTATAATAGAAATAATAATAAATAAACTTGACAATAATACCAACGTTAACCATTTCGAACATCCTTGTGAATAATTTGTACCAACAAATTTATTTCCAATTATGGCAGTTAAATTAGACTGGACATAACAGTACTGTAAAACCCTAACAAATCTATAGTCAACTTTTTGAACAAATATGGAAACTTGACTTAAAGCTACAGCTGAATTGATCTGGATGCCAAACAGACCCTAATAACGCGTGTAGGCCAGGTTGTACTGGCATATAGAAAACCCTACTCCATTTCCTGGCCGCAGGTCTCGCTGAAGAAGACCCTCCGACTCAGGTAAACTCTCTCCCCTTCTATGTTACTTAACAACAGATCTGAATACTCTCTTTTTTCTCTTATTTTTCTCTCATTTTTAATATTTTTTTTTCTATTTTTCCCTTTAAATTACACTAATCAGATATGTTCTAATGTGAATTTTATTGATTTTATGAATGATGACTTGTTTACGGCCTCTGCTGGAATTTCTTGGTATATGAGTAGCTTTCTAGGTAGAATTGTGCTTGTTAGATTATTTACAACTTTAAGATTTTTTAATGTTTCTGTTTCAAGACCAAATTTCAATAATTATTGTTGAAATAGAAGTAGATGCTATGCCAGCAGTGAAAATCATTGCAAATGGTTAAGATTATTTGATTTAATGAATTGTGATTGGATGCACAATAATCAGAAACTTATCCATATATATCTATTTATCTAATGTATTTATGATTAGTTTAAAAACACTTTTGGTTAAAAACCAACTCTAAGGACTAAAGAATAACACACGTCCTTGTGTCTACTCGATGGTTGTGTATTGTCCCTCTTGATAACTGAATATTGTTTTATACTCAGAGAAGTACATTTATGTTGCATTTATCTTGGTTTAATTTTGTGGTAATGCTAACCTTTTATATGCTTCTTGTATGTGTAACAATGCTTTTTTGTGGAGATTCACATTAGCTTGACATGAGTGTTTCTATTACAAATCCACTCATGTAGTCTATGTTTTTGAATAGTTGTTAACAAGTTCAGGGTGTCTGGTGTTCTTACACATGCTGTACTGTGACAAACTGCATACTTGGTAGACCACAACATGGAATACTGTTGTATGGTTTTCATGTGAATGATACAGACCCATTTCTGTAGTGAATGTGTTAATTAGGCTGCAATCAAAATTAGGAAAGAGTTGTATTCAACATTTCATTTTTATTATTTTTCCTTTTATTTTCCAACATTATGAAGTTCTTGAAAACCTGTAGTCACTCTCATTATCTACAGCCAAGATAAGCTTTATGAGTCAAGTGTGGAATTCATACTGCTTATCATACAATTCGCACAGCAATATTATGCATATTATGTTGTATTTGGCTTCTTAATTTGAAGGACCAAGGACTGTTAGCATCCCACCTCACCAATCATGTAACAATTGCAGAATAAATGTCTTGCTTTTCGTTTTTCTCGAATATTTTTCCTAAATAGTTGTTTAGTTGAATAGTTAGTATGTAACACCAGTTGTGGAATCAAAATGTTGCGCATAATTTGGTCAACTTGCTTACTCTCTACACGTTATTTTCCATTTGCCCCTTTCTTGCTTCTTTATATCACTGTCTTTTATTGCAACTATCATGCAATGCAATGTAATTTACTCGATTTCTTAAAGTCAAGGGTTCAGCTTATGTAGTTTTGTCTTTGCAGGTATTTTCTTTCTATTTCGGAGGTGTTTCTTTCCTTACAATGTCAGACAGTCAAGAAACTGATAAGAACATTGAGATATGGAAGATCAAAAAACTTATCAAGGCTCTCGAGGCTGCTCGAGGAAATGGAACCAGCATGATCTCTCTTATTATGCCTCCTCGTGATCAAATATCTCGGGTTACAAAGATGCTGGGGGATGAATTCGGAACTGCTTCAAACATAAAAAGCAGGGTAAACCGTCAATCAGTTTTAGGCGCAATCACATCTGCTCAGCAAAGATTGAAGCTTTACAATAAGGTCCCTCCAAATGGACTTGTTCTTTACACTGGGACCATTGTAACAGAGGACGGGAAGGAAAAGAAGGTTACATTTGACTTTGAGCCATTCAGGCCCATAAATGCATCCCTTTACCTCTGTGACAACAAGTTCCATACAGAAGCGCTAAATGAACTTTTAGAATCTGATGACAAGTTTGGGTTTATCGTTATGGATGGGAACGGGACCCTTTTTGGGACATTGAGTGGCAACACCAGAGAGATTCTTCATAAATTCACTGTTGATCTCCCGAAAAAACATGGAAGAGGAGGGCAGTCAGCCCTTCGTTTTGCTCGTCTCCGAATGGAGAAGCGCCACAACTATGTAAGGAAGACGGCTGAACTTTCCACACTGTTTTATATCAATCCTGCCACAAGCCAGCCCAATGTTTCTGGGCTAATTCTTGCTGGATCTGCAGACTTTAAAACCGAGCTGAGTCAATCTGATATGTTTGACCCCCGTCTTCAGGCAAAAATCTTGAATGTGGTGGATGTTTCTTATGGGGGAGAAAATGGTTTCAATCAGGCGATTGAGCTCTCTGCTGAAATCCTTTCCAATGTGAAATTTATACAGGAAAAACGCTTGATAGGGAAATATTTCGAGGAAATTAGTCAAGATACTGGAAAGTACGTGTTTGGTGTGGATGACACTTTGAAAGCCCTAGAGATGGGTGCCGTCGAAATTCTTATTGTCTGGGAAAATCTGGATATTAACCGATTTGTGCTTAAACATGGCACCACAGGCGAAGTAGTCATAAATTACTTGAGCAAAGATCAAATGGCGGATCAGAGTAATTTCCGTGATGCGGCAACTAATGCAGAACTAGAGGTTCAGGATAAAATGTCGTTGCTTGAGTGGTTTGCTAATGAATATAAAAAGTATGGTTGCACGCTAGAGTTTGTGACGAACAAATCACAAGAGGGATCCCAGTTTTGCAGAGGTTTTGGTGGAATTGGGGGAATCCTCCGCTACCAGCTTGATATGCGGTCATTTGACGAGCTTTCTGACGATGAAGCAGTTTATGAAGATTCTGATTAGCAATCAATAATCTTTTCTCATGCCGGTGCAGGAGGAGGACAGAGCCTGCACCAGGGCACGAGTCGCAGTGCTGCTGTTCCTATGTAGTTGTGCAAATCTTGTTTCAAGGAGTTCGTATTAAGGTCAGCCTCTGCCATTTCCTTGGTTTCCTGTACTACCTGTTTCTAACAATAAACGTCCTGTTTGACTATTCACGCATAGTAAAAAAAAATATGTTTGTGCTTTTAATGATTTTATGGGAAATTTTTGGGGAAAAGATTTTTCAAACGAGGAAAGGAACATTTAACATGGGAGGGGTGAAAACATTAATGTGGACGTTTATCATGTGACAGAGGTGGTAGCTTCTAGGACTACTAACCGTTTTAAGTGTTTTGAAGATTAATTTGGTGATTACTTGTGCCTTACCTGATGGCCCGGTTGGATGAATCATCAGGATGAAAGTCTAGCAATCTCCATTTCCGTGCTTGCTTGGAGATCTTATGAACCTTTGTTTTTGCTGTTGCATCAACTTGGAAATTTATGAGATCGACTGGGACAAGACTTTATTATGGATCCATCTATCAGAAATTTTCGAAGTTGTTAGCCATATATGGTTATGGTTTGTGGAGAACTTATGTTTGCGCTCCAAGACATGTTTTTCTTTTCATGCATTTAGTTTTATACATGTTTATGAAGGCGAAGTTTTAATGCTCTAGCAAAAGTATTTTACCAAACGTTGGTATTTCATATAATTATGCGACATCTATAATTTGATTTGGATCATTTGTTGATAATGTCATATTTTTATGTTATGAATTCGGAGTAGGTGATTTCTCGCTGGTCCTGTGGTGCTCTTTAACCATAATCCAATAGCAATACTTGTTTCATGCTCCATTCTTGCTTGATACTGGGGATTTTTTGCCAGGGGACCGTATCTGATGAGAGTGGAACTAAGATCGAAGCAATTAATTACTTCTTCCTCCACCTATTTTGAATCTCTCTGTATGTTTACAGGAGAACCTACTGTTATTTTTTATGCTTTTTTTTTTTTTTTAAATTATTAATGTCAGTCATTATCACTAGAATTTCCTTTTGTTTTCTCAATCACCCATTATTGTTAGAATTCCTTTAATTGGGAATGTCAGTAGCATTTTGACATGGAAGTTGAACTTTTCTAGGAACAGCGGAAATCATTATAAAACCAAAATCTGTTTATGCTCATGGGCTAATCCAGCTAGGCGGACCGCCAAGCTATTGTCAATATTGGTGAATCAACATGCAAGTAGCTAGTACTATTTAATCTGCTCACCAGCCACAAGATGCCATGCAAGGACACAAACCCTAGCAAATACCTAGAGTGTACCGACTTCAACTAGATCTTATGTTTTTAAGAATAATTAAGGACGATCGTTAAAGTATTAATTACCTTCGATGAACCTAAATCTTTTTTGTGGAGAAGAAACAGAAAATGAGTTGTATAAAATATATGCACATATAAAAATAAATATATTTTAAATTTTCAAATTCAAATACTCGATCAGAATTTTGCAAATTGTAAATTTAAAACATGTTAATCATAAAAGCAATCAATCTAAAAAAGATATCCATGCCGCCATGACTCGAAAATTAATTCAAATATGATCTTTAGTGCTCAATTCGTTCCTCTTTATCTCCAAATAATACGTACGAGTTTTTCCTTTTCAAGTAATACGATACACCACATATGAATGAGAATTATGGTATCTAATTAAGTTTAAATTAGATAGCAGTGTAACATATAACCAAAATAGCAGAGGTCTAATCACTTGTATTTGTTAGACTTTAGGTATCAAATCATATAAATTATACAATAATTCTAATATGTAATATTGTTGAATCATTGGTATGAAATTGATTTGATGTACTTCCTCCTATCCGGATTGATTTTCTTCGAATTCTTGTAAGATCGTAAAATGACAAGAACCAAACATGTATGTATATGTGTATATCTTTTCAAGAGAGGATTTCTACAAGTGATTAGCATGCTCCCATCAGCCAGACTGAGTTCTTTTAGCATGTCTCACTCGTAATAAACCTTGAGGAATTTATAGTGAACCTAAGACCATTGATATACCAAATTCCAATCCTATTAATTCACACTGCAATGAACCTAATTAATTCAATTAATAATAACTAGATTCATGTAACCTGCACTTATGAATGAATGAATTTAAGTATCCAATGTATCTTGCACTTCCACCTCTACAGGGATACTAACTGGCCATTGTTCCCTATACTGGATTGTATCTAACTAAATTTATTTAATGTATTCATTATCCAAATATTATGACATATTAAATATCAAGATATTTTATTTTTAAAACCATAAAAATTCCAACAACATCGAACATATTGTAACCATTAAGTACTGTGTTTCTGGTAAACAGCTGCCTGGGCCTGCTTACTGTGGTCCATTTTTTGCTTTCCCGTTTGCCACCTATACTGCGCTGTATATCCATATAAAGCACAGTATCTTTGTTCTGATTATTTATGACTGATCGTATGCTCTGACCCACAAGTGTGATACTATTTGAAAGTCCAAGCTTAGGTACAACTCAACTTAATGGGAAAAAATATATAAATAGAATTTTTTTGGATAGTTTGTCTGTTATTGTTCGTTTATTGAACTTGTTTTGATAGATGACCATATGAATATCGCAAACTTAATTTAAATCAAATCTTTAGGCTGCACAGTGCATGATATCTAGCTCATTTGGTTCTTTTGTTGCAGAAGTTTTCAAAATGGTATGTCAAGCCAATGAAAATCCTGTAGAAATTGGCATTCCTGCTGTTATGCTCCTGCAAGACGGTGGGGCAATCTTGGAAGAAAGTATAAAGAAAAACCTTAATGGTAAGCCTTATCATTAATTTTTTATGGGGTAATTTACTTTATTATCTTGCCTCATGTCTTTTTTTTTTTTTTTTTGGTTTTTTTTAGATGAAAGGAATATTTTTTAAGATTTGTGAAAAACTAAATTGTTACAATTTTAATGAGACAGAAGAAATACTCAAGAGAACTTTAAAATCTTTAATATAAATTTTAATACAGATAGTAGAAAGTTCTTCTTTCGTAAATTGAAGCATTTGCAAGAACCTCTAAACCCAGATCATGCCTCTAGGCTTTCGGTATAACTTGTGGACAGAGATAATCAGAAATTGAAACCTTGTTCTTCAAGAATTGAACTTCGAGATGACGAACGTATTGTAACCTAGAGTACTGTGTTTCTGGTAAACAACCGCCCAGACGTACTCACTGTGACCCATTTTCTGCTTTTGCATTTACCACCACCAATAGTATGTTGAGGTCCAAGCTTGGGTAGAACTCAGGTTACTGCAAAAAAATAAATAAAATACAAAAAGATAAATTCAGCCGAGTTTGTTTGTTATTCTTCATTTACGAAAGGATACACGGCTTCCTCTGGTTTACATCACATATTGTTAATATGCTTTTAGAATTGAGATTGTTTCGAAGCCATCGTACAGATTCATTGTTGGTTACTATTTATAAGAGCAATATGAGCTGTATCCGGTGATTTTAGCATATGTTTTCCCTCAAAATCTAATGATGATGTCATTATGGTAACACAAGCAGATATGCATTTGTATTTTTTGCTTTCCTGGATTCTTTTGGTAGATTATCTGTCTTTGATTAAAATTGTGATAAATAAAAGGAATATTTGCATTTTATTATGTATTTCTTAAACGTTTAATTTAAAATATGGATATATATATATATTTAGTATATTAAAAGATTGTGTAGCATATATATATAACACGATTTCATAGCAAACGGACAATGGTGGTCAGCTAAATTTGCCTACATCTGAGAAATTCAAAAATTCCTCTATATCTTTCTACACGTTGCACTCATTTTGCTTTTACAAAAATTAAGTTGACGATCAATCTCATTCTTTCATACAAATTATAAGTTTGAGTTTTGAAGTCATTGAAGCAAAATCTATACTAAGATAGCTTCAGCAATGCAACTCACGGAACATGATGATTTGTTGGTGGCCTTTTAAACAAAATTTTATGTGTTATTAATATAGATAAGCATAAAGAAAGCAAAAGAGCTGAACTAAACAACATTCTAAATAGTAGTCAGCAATAGATTTTAAAATTGGATAGTAAATCTAACCGAGTTATAGATATTCAGTTTTGCTAAGTTGAATTATAGTATTTAGTTACTTACTTCTCTGAGGTTTAGGTAAATCAGTAGTCAAAATATCTCTTACTTGCCACCAAATATGCAAAATGTTCACTGCCATTGAGTTTTTGGATTATTGACAACTCGTTACTCTGTGTCTTTGTTTGGAATTTGGGTTCCGTACTTTGTAATATGTGTCTAGGCTTGTAACTTGGTTTGGTACGATGTGAATATGATTTTTGTAAAGAATTACTTGTTCATTATTACTACAATTGTATTACTATTACTATTACCACTATCACTTACCACTACTAGCACTATTATTATTACTACTGACACAACTACTAGATTACTACTAGTATTCCTGCTATCAGTACTACTATTAGAACTACTACTATAAAAATAAAAAATATAGGTAATGGATAAAAATGATATAGTAATCAAGAAATCTATACATACAAGTCTCTTGAATATTAAACAAATATATGAGGACCTCTCAAGTCTTTGACCTGTCAATAGCCTTGATTTTGAAAAAAATATTAGAATGAATTTTCTTAGTGAAACAAAAAAAAAAAAAAATTAAAAAAAAAAATTAAAAATTAATCATAATCATTGTAGAGCACAATATTACTTCGACACTGGTGATACGAATTGTCATACTTGTTGTACTTATGTCATGTTGATACTATCACCAATTTGGATTGCAATTAAAAGGCCAGGGGCAAAACTCTCTTACCATTTCAACGACTTCATCCATTGAGGAGACTAAATTGTTTGATGATCCTTTGGGCTACCATCAAATGCCAGATTTATTACGTTTTGCGTTGTTCGAATTTTGGATCATTGGTTTTGTTATGCAGTTTCCATAACTTGATTTATATTTAGTTACTTCTCTGAAGTTTAGATAAATCATTAGTCAAAACATTTCTTGCTCATTGGCTAATATCAAAGATGTTCAGCATCTATGAGTTCTTTGATCATTGACAACTTGGTACTGGGTGTCTTCCTTTATAATTTCGGTTTGTACCTTATAATGTACATTTGTGTTTGTGGATTGGTTTGGCATGATGTGCATCTGGTTATGGTAAACAATTAATTTAAAAGTCTAAACAAATAAAAAAATAAAAGCCAATAAACGCCCATAACATAACCATATTACATCATTCTGGATTTCTGAAGAAAGTTGGGAGATGGAAAGCATTGGAAGAAAAGAAAAACACTGAGTCATACTTCAGGTCACTCCTTTAATCAAATTTGATAAATATGACTCTAAATTTTAGGAATCCAAATAAAAAAAAAAATATAATTATTTTAATAAAACACAGTAGTACAAATTATGTTGTATTTAAATTTTTATAAATATGAATTATAATAGGTGACGAAAATATGAATTGTGCATAAAAGGATTATGATTGTGTTGGTTTATTATTAATTATTATTATAATTTTTGTATTTAAATAGAAAGTAAAACACAAAGGAATAGGAGTGTTAGAGTTGCGATATTAAAATAAAATGAGGATAGATATATACTTAATAAATACTTGAAAGTCAAAGAGAAATTTCTTACCCAAGAATAAGCGCCCGAGATTCAAACCATGGTTGATTATTGTCTTAATGTTTTTGTAAACATTTTGTTCGAATGTCAGACGTTGTCCGGATTGGACATAATTATTTATTATTATAATATAAAAGTTATTTTAATATTTTATATAAAAATATTTAATACTTAATTAGTTTTAAGTTAAAACAGTGGATATTATGTATATATTTATAAATTATTTATTTATTTGATAAATATGTTTTTGAATTTTATTTTAACACAAATTATTTGATTTTTTTGTTATGCAAATAATAATCTATTATGATTTTTTTTTAAAATTTGATTGAACTTATGTTCATATGAAATCAAATTAGAAGTTATTTGTAAAATTTTAAGTTTTTGTTACCCATTTTCTATTTTTAATATGTAAACTTACTTAAATATAGATTATTTATGAAAGATAATAGACATGTTATACTTATTTTTATTAATAATAATTTTGTTAAAAGCAATTTTGTACTTAAATATTTATTAGAGTTTTAAATTTAATAATTTGTATATAAAATATAGGCCAATGATGATTTCTTTAATAAATATTATGTATGAAAAATAATAAACACGTAATAATCTTTGTTAAAAATATACAACAATGAGAAGCCTATATATATAAATATACTGAGAAAACTTGCTGAAATTACTGGATGAAGACACCTAATCCTCAAGAAGCCTAATGAAAAAATTACAGTATTTCAAGATTACGTCTATATAAACCAGTTTATGGACTGGATGGATCGGTGCTGGTTCACCAGGAATACACTCACAAAAGCCATTGTCATAAGAAAACCGCAAAGCTGGGGCTCCTGCTAGGTTAGTTGGATCATATGCAAATGGATATTTTACCTCGGACAAGTAACAAAAGCTTGGCCTATGTATCTCAAGAAGCCAAAGTTGGCTGTAGAATCAAAATAATTCCGTAGCTATCCAGCCGTATTTGCCGCCTGTAGAGTAGCATCACCTGCAAAAGCAGTTCTAGGATATAGACCAGCCTCACGGAGTTTTACATTCGGTGGAGTAATCCTTTTGTAAAGCCTCACTGTGGTCATCATATACACAAAAATGCTGCTTGTATGTATTCCAGATATTTTCTCTCTTGAGATCCAGAGTTTCCCTCGCAACCTTATCTTATCCAAATTCAATGGCATCGTACCAAACATTAGTTACTCTTATCAACTGAGGTCAATTCAATTTAAAGAAAACCTGAAAAAAAAACATAATAGAACCAAATCAAAATTATTAAAAAATATGAAATTTTTTGTCAAAACGAAAGCAATTAAGAATTCTGCCAAAGAGAGGGCTTCCCACATCCGAAAAACATTTGATTCATTTTATTTGCATTTACTCTACCGACAGATTTCACTCTGACAAACAAAACAGCCACAAAAGATAGATAGAGATATATGATCAATCAAGAGAACAAATAGAAAATACAAATCATCACATCCAAATTATTATGAATAGGCTTAAAGGTAATTTTAACCCTGTGTTATTATGACTTTTAGACATTGAACCCTGAAAAAAAAACTTTTAGAAATCGAACCTCAATGTTCATACATTTTTTGAAATCAAACC
>JAUMHB010011335.1:0-27372 GCA_032359685.1 Pittosporum tobira
CCGGGGCAGTGATAAGGGGAACCGCTGGAAAACAAGAAAGGCTGATCCCTTCCTCTCCGCTTTCAGCTGGTTGAAGTCGAGTTGCCCAATTTAATATAAGTCCTCTCCTCTCACTTTGTTCGAGTGGCCTTCCGCTCCTTCCTTTGAAAGGAGCTTCTCGCCTGACCGTTAAACTCAGCTCTTTTTCCGGCTTTCCCGATTAGATCAGTTTAGACCTGACCTTGGGATTGGCTAGTGCCCTTTAAGGCTGACCCTTTCCCTTTCTCTTCCCCGATCCCACTCATTGTCTTCACCCGAGCAAAGATCTTCGAATTGCGTACTTTACAAAAGAAAGTTGCTGTCGGATCTCCCGATGTTGGTATGGTATGACAAGACCCGGACTTAGCCGTGACACTCATCTATTCAACCCGACTTGACCTCCTCGAATGTGATCCCAACTGCTCGTAGTCATAGTCAAAGCTCGGGCTGAGGCTTCTTCACCCGGCCGGGCTTCAAAGTAAGAGTCGGAACTATTGAATTGAACCTCTTCCACTCGGGAAAACTGCAGTCCTTCCTTACCTTTCATGGGATGAGACTGCCCCACTCTGAAGATTGCTGTCTGGCTTTGTTGGTTGCTTTCTTCTGCTTGATGTAATCTCGGGTCGGTTTCGGGTTCATCAGGAGAGAAAGAAGACATAATCTCAGGAGATCACTCATCTCGGGACTCTGAATCTATCAATCTACTCGACTGTGGCTTTTATGCCGGACTCCCCATTCCCTTCGAATCGAACTTGTTATAGGCAAGGAGAAAGAGTCAAGCGAAATAGCTACCTTTCTAGTCAGGTAATGGGTAAAGAGAGAGTCTAGTTAGAAAGATAGGGGCGGTAATGGGCTATATCCCTCACCGTACTGCACTCTTTCGATCTCTCTGTCTCCGTCCAGCGAGAAAGAGATTTGATCACGAGTTCTAGGCTTTTGGCCTGTTCAAGGCACTTCAGGTAGTATGAAATACTTAGTTTCATAGGCGGGAAGCTAAACAACTAGCATAGGAAAGGAGTTGGCTTCACTCTTAGGCGCACGGGACTGGACTCTTGTCTTGATTACTGAAGTGGGCATCCTCCGCTTTCAAGCTGAAGGAAGAAAGCCTATGAATAGTCGGTTTGTTAGCGCCTTCCGTAGTGATATTTCCTTCATAGAACCTCTCTCACAGCTGATTCAATAGTAAACAGATTCTATTAAAGTAGTCCCGCCCTGAGTGGGGAATTAGGCATTTCTCCGACTGGTCACGATCGAGTCTAGTAGGAAGGCTCAACTCAATCCATAGTGAACTAGGAGGTAGAAAGCGGGCGGAAGGGTCCTCTTAGAAAAGCTTTCACGGCAGTGGGCATCATCCCATCCGAATCTTATGCTTGGCCCGGTCCTCTTGATTCAATCTCAAAGCAAAGGTCTTCGCTCCTCTCTCCGACCTGTGAGAAGAAAGTATCGGAAACCATTCCTCTTAGGCGCACTCCACTCTTTCTTAGGGATCATCATAGCTCTCCAACGGCAGAATTCGTATCGTCTTAGATTCCCGACCTCCTTAAAGCATTACTATCTTTTGAGTAAGCAAGCTACCTTCAGTCAAAGACAGAAGTTGAGCACTAGTTGCTCCATCTCTGTTCAAATGGCTCGGTAGGCTAGCCAGTCCTTCTTTCAAGCCAGCCTTTCACTCGAAGTGATCCAGTTCCCCCGCTACTCTGTCTATTCATTAGTCCTTCTACCCCGCGAGTTTCAACAAGCTAAAGCTTCCCTTCGTCCAGTCATTAATAACTTGATTATTTGAAGTTGGCATCCTCCGCAAAGTCTGATCTCACTCTTGCAGAAGGTAGGGAAATTCAATGCTCTAGTCAAGGCCTTTTAGCAGTCGATCTTTCCGCTAGTCAGTAGCTGGCTTGTTAAAGCATGGAAAGGTATCCAGAAAGCACAGTAACAGCTATGATATAGGCGCCCTCTCACCTAATACCCGAAACTAAGGATTGAAAGTAGCACAATCGGCTATAGAACTCCAGATCTACGAATAGCCGTGGGCAAGCACCTTTAACAAGCAAGTAGCTAGTTTCCGCCTTAAGCAAGGCGCGAAAGCCTTCGCCTATAGCTTCTACTTCTACTTAGCAGCCCAAATAAAGTACCCCTTTAACACACAAGTACGCTCACGCTAGTACAAAAGTAAGTAAACCACCTTCTCATGTCTCCAGACCTTCTATGAACAGGGCTTTGAACTATAGCAAATAGCCCATTGGTTGAGCTTTGCTCTATGCTGGCTTAACTGTTCCTATGCCTGTTCGAAGAGGAAAGCCTAAGGAGCAAATAAAGCGTTAGCCCGATCTCCTTGTTGCCCGCTTGCTTTCTCACCTACCTTTGATGTACTTAACTTCGAGAAGCCTTGGCTTGTATACAGGTTGGAGGAAGAATAACAGCAGCAGAGCAAAAGAAGACCTAACCTCGGTCGGAGATAGCAGCTCATGAACTGCCCTGCTCGAAGGGTCGTAGCCCGAACTGACCTAGCTGCAGAGGAGAAGTTTGACTTCCGAGAGCTGATCCTAGCTTGGACTGATCTTTGACCCTAGCTCCAGGCGAAAGGATACGTAGGTTTTTCTTCCTTCTTCTAAATGGGATCCTCCTCACCGGAAAGTACCCCTATTGGGCTGGAACTGGAAGGCGCCAAAAGGCAACTTACAACAGTAGAAGTCAGAACAATCAGACTCACCTACATCCTCTGATCTAGGATCTAGCAGCTAGGAATCGCGCAACTGAGAAAGAAGCATGACCAGTTGAGCTCGAAGAACAAGAAAGGGAAGCACGCTTTGGAACAATCACAAAAGGGGGATTCCCCGGGGGTCTTTCTAAGGACGGACCGCATACCAACCATTCCAAAAAGGAATTCCAAGAAGAGGTCGTAGATCACTGATGTCGAATTCACGAAAAAAAGAATATGAAAGAATCGTCATATTATGGGTTCCCGGAGTAGACGAATGGAGAATGAATGAAATAGAATAGTCTGGCAGAATCGTATGATAGGGAAAGTGCAGAGCCTCCCACTTGTCGGGGTTACCGGGCAACCTAACATTGAATTTCTATCAATGTCGGGATAGACAGAGGTCTAGGATAGTACGCTGTCGGAGTGAGACCGGGGTACAGTAACGAAGTTAGACCGAAATGAACGACTCAATTCCTCTATAAGAAAGGAGAGAGAAAGAACAACCAATTCTATGAAACAATATCTTATTTACTAGGATCGGTTGCTACTAGTCCGGGTTACCTCAGAGATAGAGCCATTAGGGTAGAAAAAACGTTCTATTCGCACCTATTGAATCATAAAATAGAGGAGGGAGATACCCCTTAAAAAAATATGAAATAGCTCTTCGTACGCGAAGCAAGAATCGACTTCTCTTACGATGTTTAATCAAGTTGTACGTTATTCGTCTTTTCTTAAGGTTCTTCTTTCCGTAGTTTTATTAGTATACCTTTTCTCTTTTGTCCTTTCAAGCCTTTACTTTGATTCATTAGTAGGAAGGTGGAAGAATAGCTTCATCGCATCTCTCCTTCAATCCATTCTTATCGATAAAATACATTAATCTACCGGAGTGAAACAGGTGAATTAGACTCAATTTATTATTGATTATTGAGTTGGCTATTCATCTAAGATTCGAGATGGCAGAGCAAGAGAAGGCCCATCATAAGAATGGTTAGAAACGCTAGCACCTACTCTATTTATTTGAGTCTTTGCCCCAGACTTGTATTTGGGGAAGTCGAGAGAGAACCATCTATCGCAGGGCCAATAATAGAATTTCGTGGCATCAGTAGATACAAATCAAGGATCCATCTTCCTTCCCTCGAGTAGAGGACTTTGAGTGCGTAGCCTTTTTCTAAAAAGTAAAACAGGCCAAATGAATCGAAGGTAGGAGCGGAAGTAGCTCAGCTGCAAGGGGAGGAGGCTGGAGTTTGTTTCTCGACGCGAGAGATGAGATCTAGTTTATACTTCTGCGCGCAGCGGAGCAGCTAGCTAATCAAGATGCCAAAAGAGAAGGGAATTCGAAAGGGGTCCACTTGTCCATTTATTTATGTAGTTTGGGACATGCATTCCACAACCTTAGAGTTAGAGTAAAGTTCAATCATCAGATCTACTATAGATTTTCGATTTTACTTGGCTCTTTGTTGGAATAATGAAAGCAGTTGACAACTAGACCAGCAATATGTTTATGAGCGATTTCCAGACTTTAGGTACCGAGGAGAGAGATGAAAGCCTTGCTCCTTCGCTAAACGAGTATAAAAAAATGACTACCTCATGGAAGAAGAAGACCTAAGCTAAACAAGAAAGTTTGAGTCAACATCAAAGGATGTTAGCAAGGGAGTCCTTCAATCCGATGCCGGAGAAGTCTTGTATAGAGATTAATACCATGTTTTGAGTATGAGGTGCTTAATTCCAGTCTTTGACTCTTACTTTCCTAGTCTCGATCCAATGGATTGCAAGGTAGAGAGCATTCGAGGTACCGTAACTCCAGCTGCAGCTGCCATGACCGTGGCTTTTGAAAAGGAGGCAAAGCCGAAGCCAAGAAATACCTGTGCAGGGAAGAAGAGAGCGAAGCAACCGTCGAAAGGAAAGCGGAGCGTTCTATTCTATTTAATATTCTAAATAATATAGGTTTTTGTTTTATATCCGCCCAGATGCTACAACACACAGGTATAGGAAGTATGAGAATCAGAACTATGTTCCAAATTGAGCTTTGCTCTCCTGAGCTGCAGAGCAGCGAATTGGTATTGATGTCTTTTTCAAGTTTTTTTTTTATTTTGCTCTTCCTGGAGGTGGGAGGCAATACAGATTACAGTGCCGCAACAGGTATTGATGTCTTATCGGTTTCTTATCTTAGAAGCTCCCCTTAAGTTCAGTAGAACGACAGCTTTTTGTACAAGGTTTCGAGCTTCACCTTTGGTGAGAACCTCTATTGTTTGGTAGCGCATCTTTCTATATTATTTAGACTACTTTCCTTGAGTAGAGGACTTCCAACAGCTACCGGAGAGCCTAGCCTTTGGTTCACACCGTCCTTTCATCATAGCGAAGAGATCAATCGAAGTTCATACCCGCCTACTTATGTTATTGTTATTTCTTTTCTTTTGGTATAATAGCTGAATGCAAGACTTCATTCGGTCGATTCAGTCAAGTGTCACAGACCACTGCTTAGGGAAACTACGCTATTCCCGTTTATACAGACTTTGACATCATATCAAGAACCGCTGTTTATAGCTCTCCCTGAGGTGGAAGAGAACGACAAGCCAACGGCATCACAACTTCTATTGTTTAAGCCCCTCCGAAAGAAAGGCAGGTTCAGGCGATTAATGATTAATAAAACTTTCCTTCCCTTTCTTTATGACAGAGCAATTGAATGATGCGGTGCGGCTGCAGGGCCTCTAAGATTATGAAGAAGCTATTCATTATCCGTCCCTATTGAAGAAAAGACCTTCGGCATGATGGTAGTAGAGTAGTCGATCTGATCTCGCTAAGGGCGGATAGAAATGCCTATAGATGAGGTAGGCAAGCTACCCTCGCGACAACAATTTTCTAAATAAATGATCGTTTTGATTCTCTGGGTTCTCACCACGAAGAAGTAGCCCATCCAGGCAAGAATGGGGAATTAGACAAGTTATCCGACAGGAGCACTGTACCCTCGGAAAGATCAAGCTCTGCGGAAGTGATCTCACCACGAAATGGAGAAGAGAGAACCTAACCCTAGGTACCGCTACCTTTCTCCTGCAACGGCGAAATCTTAAAAGCGATCTTTTCTCTGGCCCCTCAGACACAGGCATTCCACCACTATGATGAAAGGCACTGCTACGACGAAGGCACCACTTATCAAGGGTGCCAAAGCAGTGATCCAGACTCCCTGGTTCTGTCTTGTCTTGTCCCGGCCCTAAACGGGTGGGCAGGTCAGTTTGCCCGATAGAAGACCCCCGATAGGGCACACCGTGGCGTAAAAGGCTCCATTTCCACCACTGGAACAAAAGACACCACGAAAAACGAAACGAAAGAAGAAAGGGTCATCTCAGGATGGACTCAATATCTATTATCTTGCCACTTCCCTTGACTCAACCTTCTGATTCATCCCAAGACTTGAGAGATGTTTTTAGAAAGAAAAGACTTTCTATCAAAACGAGATTGAAGTATGTTCCAGTTGGCCCACATAACATAAGATCATAATATGCATCTGTGAAAAAGCCGAACTCACACGTTACCACTGGCGCTATGCTGCCTCCTCGTCATCGTGCAGCACTCCGTGAATATTCAATAGAAAATTCTTTGAGACTCCCCAAGGGGAACGGGATCATGCAATAAAAGATTACTATCAATTAAGCTGGTACAGCCACGTAGTCTATTGTAGTACAACTTTCGCTGCTCTTATACTCCCTGGCACTCGTGTCGCCATACCCCCCCGCGGGATTTCCATGACCAACTAGAAATAACCAGCAAACCCCATTCTGAATGGAACCAAACCAACCCTTTTTACTCCAACTCTCTTCTTTGAGGATAGCTCCCCTCTTCTATTCCGGACGGGGTTATATATATAATATATAATAGAGTCTCACTCAATATTCAAAGGATCTTTCATTGATCAGAAGGTGTTGTTTCTTTCCATCCCTAGGTTGCGGTTTAGAAGCACTTCATAGTTTGTTATCCTCCACTCCATTCTAAGTCTAAGGATGTAGCTGCCAATAGTTGACTTAAGAAAAGTTTTCGGACATTATTTGAAAAGAGAAAGAAAGAGCTATTTTTTAAGAGTAGAGTGGGTTGAGTTGGGAAGCGTCTTTCTTGAGCTTAGCAAGCGGAAGGGGTTTCATCGGAGAGCAAACTCCCGAGATATTAGTGGCTTGATGAACTATCCCATCCCATTTATGAAGATTTTCATTTTCGTATGAAACAGGTCCGAATCAATAGAATCTGGAGTTGTTCGGATGATTGCCCCTGCTGGGAATCGATTCATGCCAAAACGGGACTTCTTCACTTGTCAGTCGCCCGGGGCGCTTCTAGTTTGATTTTCTTGATCCCCTGGTCTCGAACCTGCTGAATTAGCATGCGTTGACCACTTTATCTTGATAGGGGCATTTTATACCTTTCTTCAACCCTCGCACTAAGGGGGCGCAGCTAGAAAAAGAAACCAGATGGTTAGAAGTAAAGGCCGAACGTAGGTGCTACACCGAAAAAAAATAGCATACCATACATTATGGTAATCACGAGAATCCCTAGGTTTCAGTCCTAAGCTCCAGCCTTTGTGGATCTAGTAGGGGCTTCCGTCCCGTCCCGAACGGATGAGATAATCGAAGTCTTTTCCCGCGTCAGCGGGAGGATGTTTGTGGTCAAAGATCTCAGAGTTTGAAACTGACACACTAGAAATCTAAAAAGAAAACCCAGTTCATCCGGTTACTACAAGGACGAACCCAATCCGGAATATGAACCATAAAAGAAAATGCCTATTAAACCGATCACAGGAATACCAGTTACAGTACCTATCAGCCAAAGAGGAATCCTTCCAGTAGAGTAGTATCGGCTTCAACTATAGCCCCACCTCCCTCCTAATTTTAGGAAGTGGTCATGCTGGAGACATAAACAGTCATGGATAATTATGAGATGAGATCCTTCCGAATGGGATAAGAGAATTCCTACTATTACTATTCTCTTTCTGTCTCTTAATTTAAGAAAGAATTAGAAAAGAAAACAGCTAGTTCAGCTCGTCATATATAGGGTAAGAACCCCCAGTAGAGACTGGTACGATTCAATTCAACATTTTGTTCGTTCGGGTTTGATTGTGTCGTAGCTCTATAATTCGGATTAGGTTTTTCGTTGGATGAACTGCATTGCTGATATTGACCCCAAAAAAGAAAGGGTAGGTACAGCTAGTCCGTGAACAGCCAACCATCGGCCCCTATGTAAGAAAAATTGGATTGGATAGGTTCGATCTAAGCTTACTATTACTAATAGGGGGGCCTCCTAAAAGGATCTACTAAATTCATCGAGTTGTGCCAAAGAATCAAAACGGCCAGTTATTAATGGAATTCCTTGTCGGCTCTCTGTAAAATACTCGTTTGGCCGAGGGCTCCCAAACCTATACCAGAAGAGGAAGCTAAACCCGTGCTGACGAATAACCAACCCCCTTAATTCGTCGAGTAAATAGGGAAGGTATAGGTTTGTTATGAATGACCCAGTATCGAATACAGGTAATAATATCAGCAAAAGAACGTTTTCCCGTGCTTCCAGACATGCTGAGCTCCACATATTCATGTACAGTAAAGGGGGGATCGATCCTTATCAAAGAAAGGAAAGATGGGACTTAAAACATCTGGAAATGGAAATTCACTGAGATTTCATCTTTGTGAGATCTTCAATAGTGTACCGAAGGTGTCAGAAGAAGGATAGCTATACTGATTCGGTATACTCTAAAGACACCCTAAAGTCGATGCACATTCTAACCTTTCCGTCTTTCTTGGGCACAGGGACAATGTTGGCGAGCCATTCCGGATATGTAGACACTGCTAAGAACCCTGCTTGGAATTGCTTCATAACTTCTTCTTTCATTTTCAGATTCCACTCTGGCTTTAATCTTCTCCGCTTCTGTTTGACAGGCTTGACCCCTGGTATGAGTGGGAGTCGGTGAACCACGAGGTCTGTGTCGAGCCCAGGCATGTCTTGGTAAGACCAAGCAAATACGTCTTTGTAGCTTTTTTAGAAATTCAATCATATCTGCCCGTTGCTCGGTAGTCATCAGAGTGCCGATCTTCACCATCTTGGGATCTTCCTCAGAACCCAAGTTAATGGACTCCGTTTCCTTTATATTGGGTTGCACGCCCTTCTCATGACGCTCCCAGAGATCGAGGTTTGGGTGGTTCTTCTTCATAGCTATCGTTCTCGTATTCGAGCCCCATGAGGTCAAAATCGAGTTCGACGTTGAAGAAATTTCTATTCAGCCTCCTCAAACTCCAATTCGGTGCTTTCCTCTTGCTCATACATGGTCAGGGTCGGTTTTTTGAAAATCTTTATGATAACTTTAGCTACCCTCCGCTCTCTAGGAATGCGAATGCTATTATCTTATGACTGTAAGCCTGCCCTTGCGGAGATAAAGGGCTATGAATATAGTCAATTAACATTGCTTCTTTCTCTTTCAATTCAAAAAAAAATGGATATGTTCACGAGTCTAATCGATCAATCTTTTATGAAATGCTTGATTTCGTAAGGCAAGAGAAGAGCTAGTCTAGTTAACCTGTTTCATAAAGCGAAAGCGAGTCATGAAGGGAGTTCGGCTTAGCCGATACGGCCACACCAACCCTTCCTCAATTCCTGAAAGGGAGTAGTCAATCTCCGACGGATAGGTAAGTTGAACGCTTTGATCATCTCGGCTCGGGTAATAAAAAAAAGACAGAGTTCCTTCTGAGAGATGAGGGAAGTTCGTAGTTCATCCACTCACGAAGGGTGAGGCAGCCCTGCTTTTCACGAGAGCGAGGCAAGGGTAGGCACGCTAGCCCGGAAATGATTCAAAAGTGGTAAGAAAGATCAAGTACGAGTTTCCGATAATCTGAGTTCCGAGTCGTTTTAAGACTGCCGAGTTTAGTTGTGAGTTCTCAAATCAAGCTATTCGCATCCCCGCCTTTTCAGAGGCGTATTCTGTTTTGTAATAATCTCGGCCGATTGAGGGGAAGGTTCGGGTAAGGATAAAAGATCAAAGAAAGGAGTTCGGCAAAAGGTAGTTCGGCAACTAGGCGCCATAGAATCGAAGCTAGCCAGCTCTTACTTACCTTCCTCTAAGACAGATACGAAAGGTTTCAAATCTTCTTTCTTTGCTTTTCTTCCTGTAACATTATCTCATTTATAGAAATGTGTGAAAGCAAGTATAGGTTGCAAGAATCGATTGAAAATAGCTTTCTAAAGAACGAAGGCAAGCCTCGTGGTAGTCCCGCTCTCTTTTCTTGACGAACCTCACTAGCTAGGCAAGCGAGAAAGCAAGAGAAAGCCGATGATTCCGCTTCTTCTGATTCAGCTTCTACAGCTGCTTCTGTTGATTCTCCAGCAGCTGATTCTTCTGCGGATGCTGATTCATCAATTCGAGTCAAGGTATGGGATTCGCTCCAAATTCTTGGATGTTGAACGAGATCCACTCTCTTAACTTAATACGAGAATCAATCAGGACCTTTTCCCTGATCTTTCTATACTTTTTGTACATAACGGAAGCAGTCAAGTGAATAAATGAAGGACAGTCCCCCCCCCTCGCCCCCGAAGGGAAAGAGTTCTTCCTTTAAAGAAGAACGAGTCGTCCTTCGAAGTGATTGACAGGTTTCATCTCGGATTAGTAGAGAAGGCGGTCAGGAGTCAGCAAGCTATCCCGGTTCGGGTTGGAGAAAAGACAGAGTTCCTTCTGAGAGTTCTTCCTTCTTAACTTGACTCAATAGGGGCTGACTGCCCAACAGAGAGAACAGAATTAACAGGCGCTGTTAAGCCTTATAATAAATAAGGTAAGACCCTCGAAAGGGGGGTAGCACATGTTTGAACTAAATAACCTGGCCTTTGTGCGAGAATCTTATCTGATTCAGTTCAGCTTCATTCTGCAACCGAGCAAGAGAAGCAGCATCCGCATCCAAAGCAAAGGAGAGGGTAGGAAAGAGAAGCTAGAGAAGCAGGAGAAGGTTGGTCAGGCGCTCTTAGCTACTTGGTTCGGCTAGTTCACTTCTTTCATAAAGAAGCTCAAGGCAAGCAAGCTAGGAGTCAGCAAGCAACAAGCCCGGTTCGGCTCCTTCTTCCGCATCAAAGAGCCTATCTTCTGCATCAAACTGCGGATCTTCCACCTGAGGTGATTTGCTCTCTCTCTCTGTTTAGTGAAGTTGGAGTTCATCTGCTCACGAAGGCTTAAGGGAAATAGTTGGAAATGATTCAAGCTGACTTCTTCGCAAGGATAGGAAATCACTAATTCCCGGGGCAGTAAGGAAAGAATGACTTGGATTTGCTGGTAGCCATGCCTCTAGCTTTCGAGGAAAGCACTAATGCCGTAGGTTGAATCCCGCAATAAGTAGAGAAGAGCTATCTTTCTTGAGTGATAATTGTAGCTGATAGGCCCTTCTTACCTGAAAAGGGTTTACGCAAGTGCTCACTATACGCTTATGCCCCGAGAAGAGACTTCGGTTGGAAGCCTCACGTTGCTAGTGTGAAGCTTAGAAAGTCCCTATCGGGAGCGACACAACCTGGTTTGCGGCCGGGTGTTAAGCATCTTACTTTTCTCTTTTCTTAGGTAATTTACCCTGTAAGTTAATCTCACTATAAAACTTTTCATTTGTAAAGTCATTTAACCATTCTTAGAAAATACAGATTTCACAGCTATATAAAACGCTTCTTTTGAAGTGTAATGTAGAGATTGAATAGGAAGGAAAACAGAAAATACAGATTTTACAGCTATATGAAATGAAAAAAATAGAATTCAATTCATCTAATATTAATGAAAACATCAAAGTAAGAAAATGAGGCTATATAAAACGCTTCTTTTGAAGTTCAAGTAGTAAGCCTATCCCGCACTACAAGAAGCCGAGACCCATCTCCGAGCGGTCTTCGAAAGGTTACGACAGCACAACCTGAAGATGAACCCGAACAATTCTTTCTTTTGGCTGTCTTCGGGCAAGTTTCTTGGATTCATTGTGCGGAAAGACACAAGTCGATCCTGCACTAAAGCCATCCTCGAGATGAAGCCACCTCGGAGGGAAAGGACTTCCAGGACGTCAGCCTACCTATAGAAGATTCATTTCCAATCTCTCAGGAAGATGATGTCGACCCGGGTTCACTTTGTCTGGGACGAGGCTTGTGACAAGGTCTACGAAGATATCAGAGAGTACCTGACCAAGCGCCTCCGATATTGGCTGCCCCCACAGAGCATTTTGTACACTTTGGCTTTAGATCATTCACTGGGGGCTATGTTCGCCCAGAATAAGGATTCAGGGTGGGCTAGGACGAGCGAAGGTGAGCCTTAGACTAAAGATAAGCTGAAAGAAAGCCTAGACCTAAAGATCGGAGGACCTCCATCTCTCTTTGGGACAAAAGCTCGAATAAGTCCCCGAGCATAAGCCAAGGCATATTGAGAGAATCGGCTAGCCATTTCATATTTTACCCAAGAATCTTAGGATTAGGAGGTAAAGCGCTTCTTGATGGGCTAGCATAAATAGCGTAAATGAAAGAAGAGAATCCATAAGATCCTAATATCCCCGGAAAAGGAATAGTCGTCTCAGTCTTTGTCTAGTCGTCGAAAGGCAAGTCTTCAGAGATAGCATCCGCGCGATCAGCACTAAGTCCAGTCTCTGTCAAAAGCAGAATCCTAGGTGCCTTAAAGAGGGGATTCACCATACACATGAATGCCCGAGGAAAGTCTTGATCTTGATTCATAGCTGCCCTAGAGTTCAAAATGAGCACATCCATCTAGTCAAGTTTCTCTTCATGGGCCTTGACTGCCTACCCCAGAGGCAAAGGTCCTTCCGTCGACACCCACTCTCTAGCCAGAGCATTCATAGCATTGGGCGAGGGCAGTTCTATCTCTGCTATGATCTGAACCTTCTAGACCAGAGACTTTGAATCCAAAGGCTGATAAAGCTGAAGCCAAATCTTGAACTTAACTTTTCGAAGGGGAAGAGGTTAGTTTACTTGCTTAGGGACTTGATCACATTGCTGAGCACTCTCCTTTCCACTCTGCTGAAGCCGGGAAAGAAGCTTTCTCTAGCGAGTAGCCTGATCCTTCTTCCCCACGGAAAGCCCTTATTATTATAAAGCAGCTCGTACCTCGCCCTTGACTTAGCTCCTTCGATGAAAGAGTCTGAGCTTCGAGCGTGGAGATGGAAGAAGAATGAACTTTCTAGGGAGCTGATCTGAGGTCTCAAAAGGTCCCCTGGATTGTCGCTGAGCAAGGTCTTAGCCGCTGCCCTTACCTAGATCAAAGATTCTTCGCGATGCTGATCTCCCGTAATCTGGGTAAGTCTAGCTATGTCTCTATACATGCTTGGGCTAGTTCCTCGTCCTAGCAGCTCCATATCTATCTCGGTGGTCGATCATCCTCAAGATCCTTTTTGCATTCTTGCTATTGCTATTCTTCTTCCCCTTCCTTCGTCAGCCCTTACTTTCCCATTCTATTCCATAATAGGACATAGGACTTGGCTTTTCATTTCAATGGAAAATATACCGACAGTTGGATACTATCTTCATCTCAGTCCTAGAAAGCTCGTAAACTCGCACCTCCTCCTACGATTATATTATAGGGGGAAGCTGGACATTCGAGCATTCGAGACGGAGACTCAGTCCACTTCCACTCTGCAGAAGAAGAAGAACCAATCTCAGTTGCAATCGCAAACAAAGAAGTTCCCGGTCAAAGGAGTGTCATCGTAAGGGTTGATGGTGAGCCAGTCCAAAAAGAAAGGCCTGGCCTCTTTGTTAGGGAAAGAGTAAGGTAGCTAGGTTCCTTAGTGAAAGAAACCGAAGTATCTAAAGGGCGGCCTCTACCTTGAAGCTCGATACATAATTTGAAGCTCTATCTTTAACACTTTAAAAGTATCAACGCCTTTCGCTTTAAACCAGGGCTTTTTTTTTACTACCAGGGTGGGAATGAGAAGCTGTTCCCCCGTCTGATAACTCAGCTATTTAGAAAAAAGGGAGGGAGGAATAAGGAGTGTAGCCCGGTGAAGCTCTTTTTATGAAGACCGGTTTTAGTCAACGCTGGGCAGATTGTTCTCCTACTCGAGTGAAGGGAAGTTTTTCGTAAGCTTTAAGAAAAAAAGAAAAGAAAACGAAGCTTAGACAGCATAAGATCAACAGAAATAGGAGAAGGGGGACGCATTCGATGTCGATCTTTATCTTTCTCTTTTGGATCCGGTAGGAACAAATCTCCTTTTTGGGCAATTGGGTATAGCATAGCAAGGGAATTCCTCTTATTCATGTTTCGGTTCGCCTCTTCCTATCAAGGAAAGGAATCGATGGGAGTCCTACTTTTTCTTGTCTTGTCTTATTTTTCTCCCATCTTAACCAGGAGGTTAAAAGAAAGTGACTTATCGCGTTATTTAAGTCCCTTGAATAGAGGGATATTTGGGGTGCTTTACTTCAGGTCGAGCGGTTCCACTCCTCCCTCCCAGTCATAGTGTGAACTGAGCTCCTGCCTTCGTGATTGCTTGTGTCATAAGAAATAGAGCTTTTAGTTGGGCAATGAAAGTCGATTACGTATCCTATAATAGAAAGAAGGGTATCAAGAATCTCATCAAGGCTGGCAACAATCAATGCTGTTCACCATCCCCCTGCCTTTCTCTAGAGTAGTCTAGTCCTTGTTTTCGCTAACGAATGCGGCTGGCTAGTCAAAGCTGAATCAGGGGAACCGCTTTCGCAAAATGTTGTTAATATTGCTGGTCAAAAGAAAGCTCTTTCAAGTTCGCCTTTTCTGGCAACTTCAATCAATATCGTATAAAAGGAATCCGGGTGATTAAGAAGACAAGCCTGTGTGATGAAGAAAGCGAAGAAGAAGAATGTGATGAAGAGGATCAAGGGGGGGCAGGGGTACTTTGGATCTTAAAAAGGCTAGCTCGTAAGACCAGCTCTCATTTCATAAAGTGATTCGGGCTCCTCAATCCAGTTCTACTAGTTGATGTTGGCATCATCTCTGCCTTATTCTCAGGAAGTCAGTAATCAGAAGAAAAGTTTATACATATTGTATTATATTCTTGAATTCATTTCTTCAGGATTTGCACTTTGGTTGAAAGGGTCCTTGCTTGATTGCCAAAAGTAGGTCAGTCGCATACAAGGAGCAAGAGAGGCTAGGGCATAGCGTCGAAGTCTACTCACTGCTGCCCTCTTCATCTCCTTTCTGTTGTGCTGGGCCTATTAAGCTATCCAGACCAGACTCAGTTCGAACAATAGCTCAGTAGACCACAGTCCGATCTCAGCTAGATTACCAATCGAAGATAGAGGGCGGGAGAGAAGTGAGATAGGTGAGTGCCTTTAATCCTCATTCTAAATCTAAATGAGAGCCTATTGAAAAACTTTCTGAACCAAAGGGAGCACTAATTTAGAAAGAGGGGAATACTTTTTCACAAAAACTGATTAAACAAGTGTCCTCTCACTGCCATTTGTCCCAATAGCTTCTCCTTGCGACTAGGTGTGATTCCTATTAAAGATACAAAAGCACATGTACAGCAATGGAATGTTGCCGCATGAGTTTGGAAACAGACATCAGATTAAAATGGAACTGAGGAACAAAGAACACATCATGCAGAACAAGATCAGGGGTGATATGTACAGTGCCAGAATGAGTAGCATAAACCAAACTGCCATTAGGAAGAGAGATTCCTATAGGCTGAGGAATTAAGGAGTATGTATGCATAAGAGAAAGAGATATGCATATGTGGTCTGTGGCTCCTGTGTCTACAACCCAAGCATTGATACTATAAATTGAAGCAATTAATGAAGAAGAAAAGCAAGTGATACCTGCCATGTGGTGTGCCATAAGATGATCCTCAGGAGAATCTGCAGACTTGTGAGTAAGCATTGCAAGCATTTGATTTAATTGTTGCTGCAGCTTATCAATTCTATCATCAGGTGCAGCAACATTCCCAGCATTATTCCCAATAGCAGTCCCAGCAGAATCAACTGAAGTAATATTCATGGCTCGAGGAGTATTATTGCTGAATGGTTTGTTAGGCTGGGAATTAGGTTGATAGGATGTTTGCTTCTTCTTGCCTCTGTTGGAAGGATGTGCAGGATGACCTTGGGGGTAACCATTCAGCTTGTAACAGGACTCTTTGGTGTGTCCTTCTTTGTTACAATAGCTGCAGATAGTACCCTTCAGATAAGGTCCTTTGACATATGCTCCCAAAACTCCTTTACATTACTGGAAAACTCGAAGGAGATGTAGTTATTTAAAAATTCTGATTGTAACCAGTAGCCGCTAGAACAGTAGATGACATTGAGGGAATGTATCCTTGGCGCTGAGTCTGATCTTGTCGCACCATGTTATATGCTTCATTAACAGTTGGAAGTGGCTTCATTAGCAAAATCTGACCCTTAACATTTGCATAGCTTTCATGTAAATTTAGAATGAATCTCATCAGCTGCTTTCGCTCCTCTTTCTTTTCATGTGTGCCTTTGAAGCCACATTTACAAGGACAAGTACAGGCTGTAGTGGCATCTATGGCATTAAGTTCATCCCAGAGTCCTTTTAACTTGTGATAGTCAATTTCCACTGAATCTGTGCCTTGTTCCAGTTTGTGCAACTCCTTTTCAAGGTTGAAAACCTTATGTCCATCAATGGCTGCAAATCTTTGAGCCAGCTCATTCCAAACGTCATTTGCTGAAGCAACATAACTAAGGCTATTGCTTATTTCATCACTCACAACATTGAAAATCCATGAGATGACCATGTCATTTGCCCTTGACCAAAGAGCATGCATATTGCTGTCTTTGTCAGGTTCACTATATGATCCATCAACAAGTGACATCTTCTTTTTCGCAGATAAAGCTATCTGCATTGAACGCTTCCAAGTACTATAGTTTTCTGAACCAGTCAATCTTTTGGAAATCAAGTATTTACATATATAACTGGATAATCATTGTTGTGTATAAAGAGAGGATGCATATTCGAATCAACCGAAATATTCTCGAGAGAAAATGAAGAAGAATTTGAGTATATTTGCCAATTCTGTGTAGCAGCCATTACTAAGCAAGAATCAAGCACTCGAGTGAATACAAGCAACTCTATTAGATGACTAACTCAAAAACGTAAACCCTAGATCAATAGACTGATCTAAAACAGGACAAAAAACAGAGGAAAAAAAATGCTGCTGAACCTTACTATTATCTTAATATTCACGTCTTGGCTCAACAATTTGATAGATCTACTAGTAATCTATCAAGAGATCAAACAGATATAGATCCATACACAATTAATTGCAATCCGATTATCAATTGAATAAAGGATAACAATCGCTAACCGAAGCAAGTAAAGATGATCGCGTGAATGAATCAACTATTACAGTACATGTCTATTTATATGTGTCCAGTAACTGACTTACTAAAAATAGAAGAATAGAATACAATTACAAAATGAACCTTTTCTATTTACATAACTAGTCTGACCTTTTTCTAGCTATCTTCTATCTGAGCTTTGAATTGCTGAGTCAAACTACTAGTGCAACTGTTGACTTCATGTGTTGACTGCTGCTGCTGTACATGTGCTTTTGTATCTTTAATAATTCCCTCTTCATTTTGAGATAGATTCCCAAAACTTAATACATATAATAGGAGGAGACGTTCAAGACGAGAGGGTCCAGCCATACCATTCGACTTAGAGTTTACGATTGACTCAACAGACAGAGACTCTTTCTTCCAGAGGTTCATTCCCAATTCTGAAGCTCAACCAAATCAATGAAATCCGCAGTAAGTAGGTAAGGAAGTCTCTTCTCTCACTTCCCAGCTTCATTCTTTCTTCTTGCCTACTTCGGGTCTAGCTGCAGCGCTAACAACGCATTCACTACAGTCAGTCGGATAAGAAAGAGCTTGAGGACACCCCTTTAAGTTTAAGGAAAGGCCGACTCCCTACTAACTGAGGACTGGCTTAGCCAAGAAAAGTGGGAAGGCCCAACTCACTTCTAAAGAAAGGGCGCCAAAGAAAGGAAGCTAGCCTATTAGCTATTCTAGCCAAGCCAAGCTGCTTCAACCTCGGGAATGAGAGCAAGCAAGTCCAGGTTTATTGTGCAAGTCACTGTCTTTCTCCGAGAAAATAGATCTGATGCCAAGAATCGGGCAAGCATTGGATTTCCAACAGTCAATATTATTTCTTTGAATGCTGTCCCTACCTATCGATTAAGAGAATCCCCTTCTTTTGAATTTTGAAAAGGCTAAGGCTTGAATGGCGCTCTTAGAATGGCTTGTGCAAGAAAAGGCTGGTCGAGAATCCAACTGACAGATGGCAAGATCTTAAGTATTCGACGTTATCCCAGCAGTTTTCGCATCCCCTGCTATTGAATCAGCAGCTAATATAATAAAAACCGGAAAGAGCTCTCCCTATTGCGCATAGCCCTTTCTTGGGCAAGAGACCAGAACCATTCCCCGCACCTTCCTTTATGGTATTAGCTTAGCAGTAAGAATGGATTCGCCGCATGCAGTTGCCGAATTAGCACTCGCGGATTCAAACCCCTCCTTTCGAAGCCTTGATGTGCCGGAAGTTCGAATGGCTTAATCTACCCCCTGACTTGATTCATAGGATCTTGCCGGAACTTACATAGTTATAGGCTTGATTCGCTACATTCCCCTCTCCTTGAAAACATCCTTGACCACAAGGATAGGAATTGGGAAACTTATCTTCACGGTAGGTCTCTGCTTAAGCAGTTGCGTCGAGCTTGTAGTAAGGGCTGCTTTGCGTAACTCCACACAAACCGATTACAAAGGATATGGCTTGGAAATGAAAGAATGAGGAGAGCCACATTCTTGACTGCAAAAAACCAATCTATACCGGGACAAGACATCTTTCAAGAAAGCAATAGTGTAGTAGGCTCGTTAAGTCTAAAGTGCAGTAAGGATTGGATTCCAACTAAGAAAGTAGAAGTCAGCGACTATTCGTCCTTATGGCCCATAGTCTATAGTCTACTATTTCATACTATTTGGCTCAGGCAAGGACGCAGGTTCGGTACGAAAGTAATCGGAAGAAGAGTATTCGGCATACAATACAAGCAAGCAGGAACAGCAACCAGCGAGCGTAGTCGGCATACAATACATGGCGAGCCAGGTCTTACAGAACCACGGGTTGAATAAATGCTGCTCGCTTATTATTAAAGGGAAAGCCAGAATAATAGGTTTCGGAGTATTGTATTAGGAGCGATGGCGCTTGCCCAGTGAAAGGAAGACGTAGCGAGTCATTCTAATAATAGAAAAGCCTTACGTCATAGGGCGGAGCTCACTATCGCCTTTATTACATAACCTTTCTCTGGTCTACTCTCTCTCCGAGATGGTCACTCAACCTATTAAAGAGCCTGGCTTAGGTCGAAAGGGCTCCCAGCGGAAGCAACTTCAACCTTCCCCTTTCTCTTTTAAAGAATGGCCTTTACAGAGCGCCCTATTTTAATAATAATACCCACTTTCATTCTTTTGCCTCGAGACTTCCTAACTATACGATGGAATTCTTAGACTATAGTATAGTAAGTAAGCAGTTCTCAATGGGCTTAGCCAAGTTCTCGCCGTTCAGCAGTGGAATATTCCTATGATATAGTCAATCAGTCATTTGTGAATTCCTTTCTTGAGTCTAGGATATCGGAAATAACAAACATCTAAAAAGAGTTGCCGGAACCGGTGCTAGACCAAAGCATGGGCTTTTTCTTTCTCCATTTTTTTTGAATTACATGACTGGGAATCTTCGTGGTCCAAGATAAGAAAACCCCCATATAGTTGATCTTTTGAACCCGCTTTTCCTTCGAGTGCGGGGACAAATCCCTTAATTCTTTGATCTCGCTTTAATTTAAAGCTAAATCAATCAATAGCGGAAGTGTTTTTCTTTTCGATTGAGCTTCTCTTGGCCCTTGGCCTTTGATGAAGATGAACTGATATACTGGCATTCTCTTCCAACTCCAGAGGATAGATCGAATCGAATATATTCTAGAAAGAAAAATCTTTCTTTTCTCATCGTAAGGGGATTCTCTTCCTCTCCTATCGCTGCTACGTTATGGAAGGGCCACTCCTTCCCCTTGCTTCACGTGCGTGCCCATTTGTTGGCTAGCCCTTTGTATTTCATGGCATGGCTACACGTGCCCTTTGGATTTGATGGCCATCAGTTGGCGCCCTCACTTCAGCATCCGGGGCCGTCTCTTCGGCTCAGAGCATTGGTGTAGTCTCAACCTTCCATGATGTATCCCTGGGGTCGTTCAAGAGGTGTCGGTACTGGCGTATCAGGTTCTTGTACCGGGGGAAGATCGGAGCGCTATCATCAGCATCATCAGGCGGTGACGCCCAGCCCTCACTTCCTATTCTTGAGTGAACTCACTTGCTATTCGGTTATGGTAAATCCAATCGCTATTCAGGAGTTTTGGGAGCCAGCCAGCCCTCTCTATCCATCCCATCCACTCTCATCATCCCAGCTGATGGAGCAGCACGCAATTGGTCTTCTCTTCCTCAGAAAAAGTCTGTCAGTGTTCTATCTGAACCAGTTTTAGTCAAGTCTGTTGAATCCCTGTTTAATGTAACCTCTTCGGAGGATGGTCTGAAGTCTGCCCCAAATAATGATGTGTCTGTCCTGTCACAGGAACAAGAACTCAGGGCTCGAACTCGGAGCACACTTACTTGTTAGCTTCAGGTCCCATCCGTCCAGAACTCGAACTGCCAACTACAGCAAAAGCTTAGTTTCCCTTCCCTAGTAGTCAGTGAAAGAAGGATTAGAAGGTTGAGCCAAGCCTGGGGGTTTACTTACTTGCTTGTAAAAAACAGAGAGCGATGCCCAGAAAAAGCAGCTAAGCAACAACTGGGAGAAGACTCACACGAGACCCAATACGAAAGCTAGCTCTATGCTAGGCTCTCCCGAAATCGCTTTCAGGCAATCACATTCTATTCAGATAGAAAATGACACCCCAAATATCCCAAGCACTTCAACTTGAATGCTTAAATCATCTATCGGTCTTACAAGTCCCAGAAGGAGAGAAGGACTGAAAGCTTTCCGATCGAGTGGTGCTTTAATCATTCAAGCTCTTTCCTTTCTTCTTTCTTTCCAATCTTAAAGTAAAGCAAGAATGCAAGCCGGAATGCATGCGAGTGGGCCTATAGTATGGGGTCTACCTATTTTTATTAGGAAGTAGGAACTGAAGAGTAAGAACAGTACCGTTGAAAGACAGCTTGAAAGTAGTAAGTTAATCTGTAAGCGCAGCTATAGAAGACGGTTCCCTTTCATTAGCTGTTGATGTAATAGAAGCTCTTGATGCAAAAACCCTTGCCACTGCTACCCTTGCTCGAGACTGGCTTAGTCTTCAATCAGCCGCTCTTGGTCTTCTTTATGCAGCTCTTGTTCACGTAAGCGGTGCTACCAGACAGATGAGATTCATTTTTCAACTAATCCCAGATCTGACTCAAAAGGGATCGATAAGCCTTTGCACATGAGAAGAGGGTTAGACTGAACGGGAATAAGCCCTTTCTTAGGGGGGGAATGAAGATGGCATCGAATAAGCTCTTTGATGTTAATGCAAGTGTGCAAGTGAAGAAGAATGCTTGAAATTCCAAGTAAGGGCATTCTCTCCCTTATTGAGCTAGGCTAGGTAGGAAAACCCGTCTTGAGGCCCATTTGGTTGATAGAGCCCATTAGTAAGGTGGTCAATTTGGGAGATTCGCTTACTACTAATGGGAAGAAAAGTGGGGGCGAGAACAAGAATCCAGATTTAGCGTCCTCATTTCTTTCATACGTAATAACAACTTCTCTCATTTGGCCTTTCATGTAGGTAATAGATGAACGTCAACTTCTTCTTCTTCGAGCTATTATATACGTATTAACGCGGGGTGGGGAAGGCGAACTAGCTTTTCTATTGAATCGCTTCAAATTTGAATCGATATTGGGTTGGCTTTTCTATCTAATCGATTGTTTGACTCTACAATGGTGCGGGTTGGTTCTTCCACAAAATTTCTAGCTCTATCGCTTGGAATTCATCATTATCCATCTGCCGGCCCCAGTAGGTGGCTGGACTGGAATGGTATAGAAGGGGGAGTTTACGACCCTTGCTTTAATTCAAATCCAACCCTTGAAATAAAGGAGGGCATTCCTCTTTTTTTTGAAGGGTTGGTTGCCGAAGACCACCTGCTATTCGACATGAAAGCTTTTTTGGCCTACTTTTTTTCCTGTTTATAATACTTAATTGCAATTCGAGAAAGTAAGATGAGTGTTTGCTTCTATTCAATAAGAAAAGAAAGGCTGAACCAGCTTTCTATTCTTATTGATTTCAGACCCCTGCCGACCAACCAGTGAGAGTCTGTTTCAAGTGAGGGGCCTTCTTGCCCGGAACCAACAGAACTAGTCATTCAATAAAGCTTGTTGTCGCGCTATTCATTGACATTATATTTCTAGTCTATTGCCCGAACCATAGGCGTATTCTAGAGCAGGAACCCGAAAGCATCTACAATTGAAATTTGTTTGAGGCCGATTATCAATAGGCTGCTCTTAGCTGACTAACCCCAGAAGAGAGGGATGCACAACAATTCTGATAGGCGAGGGTTGTTCATTTCTCCTTATAGGCGGGTTGAATCCCTTCTTTTAGATAGTTAGATAGATAGTAGACCCTGCCCTTAGCTGTAAGTACTTAGCTCTACCATACCCTTTACTAATCTACCAATTTAGCTGTACCAATATAACCTGGATGCCTCACTAGATGCAATACCTTCCTTTACTAATCTACCTTCTTGGAAACCTGTCTATAGAATCGAGGTGAGTTCATCTTTCTATGCCCCTGACCAGGGTGCACTTTCAAACTGCTACCCGACCAAAGGCGAATGGGGTTCAACCAATAATCCAAGTCTATAAGTTCCAACTCTTTATATGAAGCCCAACTCCTTTATATGAAGTTTGATCGCCTCTCCACATAACTGGTAATGCTGGTCGAGTGAATTCACTCTGTAGCCATGTCAAAGAATAGGGCCGAATGAGACTACTAAACCAGCAGCCTCGTCTTTGTTCTCTTAAAGCCGCTTTTTTGAAAGCTTAGTTAGTCAGACCCCTAGAAATTGCAGTAGTTGTTTATATACCGGGCTTTTTCCGCCCCACGCCCGCAGACTCTGGTATACGCAAATCAATTTGTTGGTATTCCGAGTCTCGCCGTTGAGGCTGTGCTCTAGGAATTTTTCGATTACCACTTTACACTTAACTGGCGGAGAAATGGAATCCTTGAGAAATTTCTTTTTTACTAGTTCCTCTATCTTTTCTTTCAACCGGAAAATCATGTCTTCCTCCAGACTTTATAATAGAGCTGGAAGACCCTGTAACTCTTCTAGGCTTTGTACTACATGGCGAGGAAAAATGTTTACGACTGGGAGTTGAGTTAGAATCTCAAAGTCATTTCGAAAAAAATCTTCTATCTTCTGACAAACAAATTGCAATAACGGGCCCCCTACTATGGACAAAATATCTTTTACAATGGCGGAAGTTTATTATCCTCTAGGTAAATTGTTCTTCGAAAGAGAGAGACATAAAAGAAAATAGGTGGTACTAGAAAAAGGGCCAAACTCTCTAATAGCATTTTAGATATTCTCATTAACATGAAACGTTCCATAATCCCAGGTCGACCGATCTCATCCACTTTCAAATAAAATAAGCGTGTAAAAGTTGCTAATTCGACTTTCTAAGAAACCTTTTTTCTTTTATTTTAGGGCGACACGTTGCCCTTATTGTTTTCCGGGCTTTGGGAGGTAAGATCCTATCTTATGATATTACTTGCCACCTACTTACTAATAAAGCTGGCCGGTGTCAGTTTATTGATTGCCTTTCCTTACTCTATAGAGTAAGCGAGTCAACTACCATCTTTTTAAGGCTTGATCCCCGCACTTGAGGATGTCAAGGCAAGGATCTATTAAGAGTGCCTTCAGTAAAGGCAAGTACGAGTAACAAGTTCTTGGTGCTAAGAGGATAAGCCCAACCTGGTCTCCCCGGCTCCTCCCACTGCTGGGGAATCAGTGTCGGGTACATGGAAGGGTCAGATTGAGAAAGAGAGGGTACGTAGAGGGGTCAGAAGTAGCAACGAGTTAATCAAAAGTAGCAAGTTTGTTCCGTAGGCTTTCGTGAATGGGGCTCATGGCTTTCGAAGTAGAAAGAACCTGATAAGCTATCAGCCTCCCGTTGAATTTTTTGTTCTTTCTCAAAGGGATCGTATTGACCCTCTTCTGAGCGTATGGGAGAAGACTGGGTAGAAGAAGCTTTTAGCCCCTGCTTGTTCAGTGCTATTTTCCGGTCGTCCAATGGTCTTTAGTCGTTATTAAGCCTGGTATGCCTCCGCCCTGTGTTCACAATTCCAGACCTTCAATCCAGGATCATGCCTTGGGCTTAGTTCACATGTTCTTGCTTAGTTCGCATTCCGGGTATGTGGCAAGCAATAAAAAGGTATTCGCCATAGTTACGATATCCTTTTCTGATAGTACTACTAGCTCTTGACTTAAGGGGCAGTAAGTAGCTCACCTATTTCAGGTGTACGCGTCCCGTAGTCTAACTGGTACTCATGTCTTCTATAGCAGTCTGGTATATGTAACGTTGTTGGTTCCAGGTTGCTTAGTCCTAAGCAAGCAGCAATCGGAGGAGATTCAGCTCTTTCTTTAGGGAAGTCCTTGTATCCTTTCTTACCGGCAATAGAGGGGGGAGAAAGGCTAAGAGATGGCGCAGTAGAAGGCCTATCCGTCGACGTCGAATATTCGTTATAGATAATCGATGTCCTTCGCTTCATCTGCAGTAATCGGTGTAATAAAGCAAGGGGAGAGGAGCATATAAGTCAGGCTGCTTCATTTTTGTATAAGACTTAGATCAAGCTAGGAGAAGCGCTTTCAGGCCCGTTCGCTTAGCAAATCTCTAATTAGTCTTCTCTGGTGTCGGCCACAGTCCAAGAAGTAGTCTTTTCCCATTTGCTACCAGGAAGTACACTCATGGGGATTCTGCAGTTAATGAGATAGATCAAGCAGCAGCTAGGAAGTCACTTTAAGGCTCACATTCTGCTTAGCTTGGTAAGGCTATTAGGAAAGCGCTGTCAAAGTCAAAGAATTTTCTCATTTGCTAGCAACAAGAAGTGGGGATTCGGCGCAACTAATAAGATAGATAAATCACGCGGGACTCAAGCCAGCAAAGAAGACTTATAGTTTAATATAGGTCGATCACGGATTCAAGCTATAGCAAAGAAGACTTATAGTCGATCCGGGACTGAGATGCAAAGACAAAGGAATATGATAGAAGAAGTGTAACAAGCAATTAAAGGAATGCAGGCGTTGGTAATTGTTGATCTGGGAGGGGCTAGAAAGAGAAGGTAAGGTCGGTAGGCAGAAGACAGGGGGTTTGGAGGGAACTACTAAAGGTGTGTATAAGCCCTATATACTGTGTATGTTAGCAGGTATTAAATCCCTCCAGCTGAGCTTCGCTATGAACTAATAGACTGAAATTACCATATAAGGTATAAGTACGGTGAAACCAGTATCCCAATTGTTAAGTCAACCATAAGGAAATCAGCACACATGAATGACTTCCATACTTACCCGGGAAACTCTACAATAATAGGTTTAATCGATCGGTCTGAGGTCTGTGTTCTGTCCACATTCATCTCTGTCTTTTCAATAAATGGATGTTTTCTTCCGCTCTCTGGTCGCTTGTCTAAAAGCTTTCCATCCGTCCACGACTATTTTATTGTCAATCCTGCCTTCGCCCTTTTGTTAGCAGCTCTTCGATCAACCCAGGAAAGGGTCTCAGAGGCCATGTTTTCTAATCCAAAAGGTCACGGCTTGAATGGGTCAAGAAGTAGGACCTTTCAAAAGGATCGTTTTTAGGGCTTGATTTTGAAGCCTAGTTTTCCAGTCTATTTTCCACTATATATAACAAGGAGTGGAGCTGGAATAAAAACCTCGGTTAGGCTACTACGTTTTTTTTCTTTTGAGTTCTTCCCCCGCCCGGTCGAGCTGTCTGAGGTCGATGGTGCATCCGGTAAGCTCTTTCGGTATTCATCTCCAGAGCCCAGTCAGATGCTTCAATCCTTCATTCATATTCCGTCTCAATATCTTTTTTTTTCTTCGTCTAACTACTTCATCTCCTCTCCTTTTAGTCGAGCGGATTTCATCTCCTCTCTTGTGTTGATTGTTCTGCTAGCTCCTCTTTGGACCGGCATCAGAAAGGAATCCGGTAAGTAAGAAATACCTCTCCTGCTATCTATCACCACTTCCTACTAACAATACCAGATTAAACCAGTTCAATAACAATTTCAGACTGCAAGAAAGCAAGATACGAGAACAATAAAATAAAAATAGGTTTGGGAGCGCCTGGGGGGAGGAAAGAAGGAGGGTGACCCACGACGCCGGGGATTTGCACATATATCCCACCCCAACTTCGCGGATGAGAGGTCTGATTCTGTGACTCTAGAAGATAGATCTCTCTGCTGCTTTGTATCGGTTCGACTCTTCAACTGGGTTTCGAGCTCTCTGATATGATCCTGAAGTAAGGATTTAAGAAACCTCGCCGTGATGACTCAGCAATCTACAAGCCCATGGGTACTCTAAAAACAAGGAGGCCTACAAGCATCTATAAGCCATCCATACAAGAAGATAATACTTAAAGAGGTGTCGCGCTCCCGGATAATAGTATCCAGGTCTCTTCTCAGCTTAGCAATCCATGAAGCAGCCTGACCTCCTCTGATCGCGTAGTTCGACCCTATCCTCATGTGTGGAGGAAGGATCGGGCCTGTGGACACTGACGCAGACCACTCAACATAGTCCTCGCGGTCGGTCAAATGCATCTCGAAGAAGTCTCCTCCAGCATTGAAGTTCCTAATCTGATCTCTTAAAGTGTCCAGTAAGCTATATCTAGCAGCTCCACCCGTCCGCGATGCATCGAAAGATTGAGGTGGCGGATCAGGAACCGGCTGATCAATCCCAAACTGCCGTAAGACTCTCTCACCCAGGTACCACTCGACGTGGTCCAGGTATATCAGCTCCACTCGGGCAAGGAAGTACGGATCAGATATAGCTACGGCTGGCCTAGCAGCCCAAGGCCTATCTCCAAAGGGCATTATCAGCTTCAACTCTACATCCACATAGCATCAATCGGTCATCCACGCAAACGAAGAAGGAAATATCGCAGAAGAACAAGCTTACCTGCGTAGGAGTCAAGGTATCAAACTCCTGTCAGAAAAAGAGCCCCTGGTGGTGCATATCGTGGTCCCAGAACTTATAATAATACGACCACCTCATCCCTCTAGGGAAGCCCTATAGCTTAAGGCGGAACTTACAAGCTTCTCACTGACCTCAATTGTAAGCTTAATTCGAAAGGCAAAACTTAACAGGAGAGTAGGCTATAGGATTAAAACCCCTTCCTTCAGGCTGGGTCAGCTTGTTGAGCGGAATGAACTATGAACTCCAGAGCCAACCAGGGAGCATTTGTAGACCCATTCCTTTAATAGATAGGGAGAGGAACTCCTACTTTGAAAGGTGAGGGGTCTATTTACAGTATTCTCGTTGCCTTTATCCCTTGGATGCCTGATTTGGAACGATGCGGCTCTTTCTTCTCTTATGCCCGTACTTACGGATGTAGTAAACTATATTCATAATTCCTCTTTCTCTTCAGATGTCTTGCAGTTGCAGTCACCTATCGACCCTGCAAAGGTACTCAATAAAAG